>PVHY01009636.1:0-55416 GCA_004024945.1 Uropsilus gracilis
GTAACTTCTATGGATGGCATTTATTTTTATTTAAGCACATCTTCAACACACACACATGTATACCCCAACCCTTTTTTTCAAAAAAAAGGGTCTGAAATTTTAGTTACACCACATGTGGTTTTCATTTGTGAAAAATGAACAAGCTGTTTGTGGTTAAACTGTCTAATCGCCTGTTATCAATCTAGCGCTGCATTCAAGATTTACAGGATACATCAGCTTCTGTGCCACATTAGCTGCAAAGGGGGTGGGGGGGGTGGGAGGAAAAAGGAGGAGGAGAGAGTTTATCCTGAGGAATAATATTTCCAATGCAGCCACACTCACACTACATCTGGTTGTGCTGGTAGCGGCAGTTAAATTGAAATATTTCACAGCGTGTGTCAGAAACATGCAGAATGGTAATTATGACAGATCTGATTAAGCCGGAGTGCCACAAGCTCCCTGGCCAGCGCCGGTTGTGCAGGTGTGACCTTGTGCGTGCCTGCGTGTGTAAATAAAATTAATTACAAGCGAGAGGGTGAAGGCTTCAGTGACATCACAAAGCAGAGAAACTCCCAAGGGGGAGACCTAATGGAATATTTTCCCTCAGTCTAATAATACAGTTCATATTGACTTGAGGTAATTAGTGGGATCATTAAAGCAGTTTTCCCGGCGTATTTGGCTGCCTGATCAGATTAGTGAAAATGTTCTTCAGAATAAGCCCTGTGTGGTCTGCCAGAGAGGAGGAAATAAAAAGCAACAAAGCATATTTTGGAATGATAAGCAGTGCTGGACTTTTACTTTAGCAAGAAATCTCGACTTCCCTCTGGAGCTTACGGATCTGACTGTCCTGTCCGTTTTAATTCCTCTGTTCGACACGTGTGTTCCTCCACCGTTTTGGAACCGTTTCTCCGGTTTCCCCCTCTCTTGGGCTTCCCCCTCTCTTGGTTAAATCAGACCGCTTTATCACGAGGAGCCGTCCCAACTCCCCAACAAATCTCTTTTAAACAAGGCAATTTTAAAATTGGGGGAAAGTATCTTCAAAGGCTGTGGCACCGTGAACTGACAATATGGGGCGATTGGGAGAGGCAAAGAGGAAGAAAAAATAAAAACTGGGAAAGGATTGCCACTCAAAACACACCTGCTAAACAAAAGATGCCTCTCTTCTGTGACACATTACGGAAATTTAAATATTTATTCGCATTCGGCTCTTAGAATGGATTTCTGTGCAGGCCAAAGTTGGGGCAAAAGCTCCTCCACTTGAACAGAACATGGGGCCGTGTCAAGAAAGGGCCATTTGTCTGAAAACACTCGATCGAGCATGCTCTACCTTGCCACTGGAATATGCCAAGCGCTGTCACAGATGGCAGGCTCTGACAGTTCCCATCCGTAGCGTTGATACTCGACAGTTCAGCACAAGATCAGTGACATTCTGTCTCATTAGAACCACGCTAATTATCACAGCTAGTTTCAGGGGAAACCATGTGTTGCAATGGTCAATTTGAAGGAGTCTGTGCATCAACAAACTGGTAATAAGGATCAGACACCTTATTATATGACAGCATGCTGCCTATGATCTGATTTACGGAATCAGAGGCACTGAGGCGGCCGAGGAGGCTGGCGGTTTATGAAACAGTGTGTTTAAACCCAATTCCTGAAACATACCGGTTGGAGGGAGAAATGCTAAAAAAAAAAAAAAATACACAAAGGCAACTGGAATTGTTGAAGCAAGGATTCAAAGGAGGCTAGAGTCTCTACTAACATAAAACACATGCAGACGGAGGAAAATGACAACTTCATTGGAGCGACAATTGCAGGGTGGCCCCCTGCAAGCGGTTTGGAACTTGTCTTTTCACAAGGTGTTTTACTGTAAATTAGAAATGACTGTGTTCTCCCTGACCTAGAAGACATGCACACACATTTTCAAATGGGCGATCCTGGATTTGTGTTGTTTTGTTACACAAAGGAAGTGCACATGTGAAAGAAGGGCAACTCCACTGGGGAAACGTGAATGATCTCAGAGGTTACTGCTAGAGATCCCAAGTACTCTTTTTGCCAGGCAGAAAGAAGGCACATGAGATTCCTGTTTCCAGCGTAAGTTCTTCCATCCCTTTTTTAGCACCTTTCATTGATGTGAAATTTTAATGTTGCAGCTTCTTCCAGAGCTATTTTTCTATTGTCATTTTGCATAAATGCATTTTCATAGCTCATTCATTTCACATGGCCTTTATTTTCATTCCTCATATGAGGAAAAAAAAAGATAAAGCTAAAATAAAATCCACCTTTACTATCAAGAAACATAAAAGACAACTGTCGAAACTCCTGAGAATACACTCTGTTTTCTAACCTGGGAGTCTGGCAAAGGATTATCTCAATGGTATAGCTACGTGCCACATTTAACTGGATGACACAAAGTTTTGAGATTAATTCCTATTGAGAGTGAAACTCCTTTGGCTTCCTTCCCCACCCCACTGTGGAGATACCCGGTCCTGCCCGAAGAACTAACTCTTCAACCGTCACAGCTGGTTTATAGATGAGCTTCCAGAAAGAGGAACCGCCACAGAATATTTTTAGTCCACACTTTACTTTAAACTATGAAGTTAGGGCAAAAGGTGACCTTGTAAAGCAGAGTCTACAACAAGAAATCCACAATGGTGTGTTCATGCTTTCGGATACAAATGTCAAGCTGCTTAAATGTGACCTAATGCCTCTTGGGGCCCTCCGTGCTGATCTCCTCACAGGGGGATCCTCTGGGGAGTTGGCCCAATCTTCACAAATTGAGCTTTTTCAGGTCCCGTCTAAAATTTTCTTCCCATGTTCTCAAAAGATGGAGAAACTGACCTTAATGAATTTTGAACACATTTTTTAATAGTTAACTTACTAAATCAGTTAATGAGGAAAATGTATCTACAGGACTTTAGCTATTGAATTTTAAATTTAGGGGGAGAAGGGTGAATTTTTAAAATGATTTAAGAGTGGCAATAAGATAATTGAAAATCTTCTGTCCAACTTGTTAAGATAGGTAATAATTAAGGATTCAGGGTAAAAACACTTCTTTTAATGTGACTTTTTAGCCAAAAATATAATGGGCAATTACGTGCTCAACTTAATAATTCTGGATTAAATACCTGGTTCACAAAAACATGGTTTTTATAATGTAGAAAAGCAAAAAGAGTTCTTATTCAGAGCCACAAATTTAACTGCCCTTAAAAAAATCATTTAACATAGAAGCACGAACATTTACACTGTGAAGAGTATGCCTATATGTAAGTATTGAAGACCTTTCAACAGCCCTGTCCAGCAATCAATTAAAGTAGAAAGTCAGATCTTACATTTTAAAAAACTAAAGCCAAGATGCATCCCATATTTATAAATAAAGGGGATTTTAGAAGCAGTTATACACCAAGAACACCTTAAAAGGAGACGAAGAAGGTACTCCACAGCCTTTCTACTCTGAAACACAGCTCACAGCCTAAGGGCCTGCAAGAAGTGTGTACAACTGGACACTGTAGGCATCTGTGGTGCCACAGTCTACTCTTCCCTCTGCCCAAAACTCCTCCAGGGTCTCAGCCAATAATAAATAAAAGCATGAACGGACGGAAATGAACAAAGAGTTCTCCCCTCATACAGTAACTGGAGGACAACATTTGCAGCATGGACACAGGTGAGGTGGTCTCATTGCAGGTAGATAGAAATGTATGTGGCACCAGGAATAACAGGAACCCTGAGTCTCCAATCTGCTACACAGGTGAAATGGCACTGCAGCCGAGGCTATTAGAGGCACATTCCAAAGGAATGAATCAGCACAGAACTCTAGAGTGCAGTTTTCATGAAGTGTAATCGTATTCTAACAAAGTAGAAGACGCCTTCTCAAACATGCTAGAATGCAGTCAGGGCTCTAGAGCTTTTGCTGGATTTCCTTACCACAGATTTTCTTCCTAGCAATAAGAAATTACATTTTAGTCCAATTTCTAACCCTACTTGAGTTGTGACACATTAAGTCTTACTTGTATTTAAGAGATTCCTGTCACCATCAAAATTTTTCCAACCCCAAGTTTTTATCAAAAAGATACTTTTTTTTCACCTGCGGACTCCAGGAATATCAAAGCTATTTTCTTCCTTCCCATTTCTCTCACCCTAGAAACTTTCAGTCTCGATGACAAATGAGTCCAAAAAGTAAATGAAAGGGTTGAAATTATCTGGCTTCTTTGAGTTATGGTACTCTCTTCAGAGAGAGAAACCCTTTCCAGTTTTAAAACCAAACCTATCAACCAGCCAACCAAGCCATGGTAACCAAAGTCCTATTAACTATATGGCTGGCAGGTAGCACGGATTGCAAGAGATTATACTGGCTGCAAATTAGTTCCAACAGACTATTCCTTCATCTCACGGATTTACCTGGAAGAACTACCCTGTTCAATAAAACACTAGAGAGAATTCATTTTCTAAACGTAAATGGGGACAGAGTATGTTTTGTACAGTCCTATACTCTGGCTGCATTATGGGATCTGGAAGGCCCGCCTCTACAAACATGAAAATCAATGTAACAACTCGATGTTCAAGGCAAGGCCTAGCTGCTAATGTCCCCTTGCTGGACATACACCTTAAGTCTCAGAGCTCTCAAGGGGTTTGCTGTGGAATAAAATTAGATTCCAACATCTGCCACCATTAAGAAAAAAAACTCCATTTCCATCTCCCATATGAAAACACTATAACCAATGAACAGTAACTGAACCTTGATACCGTAATGGTTATTACCCAAATCAACTATTTTTTTTAAACAGTCAAATTAGCAAATTCTGCTCTCATAATTATTTGAATGTTATCAGACGAAATGTTTGATAAAATTCCAATATGATTCACTTGGAAAAACTGCTGCTTATTTGAATACCCAGAATATAAAGTGTATTCATTTGGAGCTATTCGCATTATGTTTAAAGCATATCATCTTTTTAAAGTTTGCATTAGTCCGCTTTCCTACCCAAGCACAAAAAGTAGCCTACCTTCGGCTTTCACTTGCATATTTTATTCAGACATTCCTATTAGAGTTAAAAACAATCTCATTTCTATTACTCATCGAAGAGGAGAGATCATATAGTACATGGGAAATGGGTGGTGGCATCTACAGAGTTGGCTCTTTTCCTGAAAATACTTTGTGTTAGTCACTGCATAGCACACCTATCCTGTGTCTGGTTCTCTGACACGCTGGGACTGAAGTGACTTTAGAATGATCACGCTGCTTCCCTTCAAGGCATCTACCTGAAGCATTTCCATCCAAAAATGAAAGGTATTTGAGACACAGCAACAGATAAATCAATCACCCTGGAGTCTCTTGCTTAATACATGAAGTGATTAATTTGTGTATTGTGCCTCTGACTTAAAAGCTCTTCTGCATACAGGGTAACACAGGACCTCTTTCTGGATTAAAGAAATCTTAAACCCAGAAAAGGCTAAATAACTTCCCAGTATCAAAGCACCTGTGGTGCTGCCCTGAACCACAGCCTCCTTGGAGGAACTTCCCAGCCTTTCCCAGCCCCTGCCCTCATCAGGAACGAACAAGTCCCCATCCCACAGGTACTAAGTAACAGATTCTGCATCCCATGATCCAGTCAATTGAGACCTCAAAGTCCCCACCGTTGCCACTGGACTGACTAGTCCCGGTATCCTTGATCACTCCTTCTGGGAGCAGAGAGTAAGTTCAGTGATGCCCGGATTCTGAAGACATAGTGACAGAGCAGGAGAGGTGCAGAGGGTCTGGGGCGGGTGCTACAGTCTATCAGCTGAGTGGCCCTCAGGTGTGAAATAGGAAACAACTCACAGGGTTACTCTAAGAGCTGCAGACACTGCAGAACCCATGGCTGAGCACAAATGAGAAGATGGCGTGAAGTCAAGTCTGAGAATCAGGGCAAGCCACGCAGACATAGACAGAGGCAGCTGTGACTTCCCTCCTTGTACGTCCTTCACTGGAGGTGGGGGGGATCTCTGCCTCCTTTGAGAGGCTCTGACATTGATCTTTAGGGATTTTTCTTAACTCTTTCATAAGAATTTTTACCATGAAGAAAGGTCTGATTTGAAGATTTTGCTTTTGAGGGTTGTTTTCTTCACAAAAACCATGGCAGGAGAGCAGAACTCAAGTAAATGATGACCTGTCCTTGTAAGTCAGATTTCTACTCTCAATGCAACAGCTTTTGGACTGTTTAATGTTTAAGTCTCTCTCACCAATCTTTTTTCACAGAGAGAGTCAAGAGCTAAACTGAACAACCAAGAGAAAAACTACCAAAAATCTACCAGCAGCTTCTGCCAGGATGTTATAATAAATGAGTGAGGAACAACAATCTGAGGGAATGAAAATGAAGAGTTTGTGTGAACCCATAGTCAACAGTCAGACCTTTGGGTTCTCTCTCAACCAGGAATGAGGGGATCAAGGAACAGGTATGGGGTTTGGAAATCACCATGGTGACAGAAACACAGACACCTCTGATGGTAATCACTGAAAAAGGGATGTGGAGAGTTTGTAGGACAGTGAAGCAAAGAGCGAGCTAGGGTGTCTGAAACTCCCAGAATATCATTCATATGGCATTGTCCACCAATTACCGACACCACCTGCACTGATCCAAAAATCGCTACTCGGCCATGGTGGGGAGCCCTTGGGGTCAGAATTAAAGTATGAAGCAAAAGGTAGAAAGGGGATGTTAAGATAAGGAGCTAGCTGTGGTCAGACAGGAAATGGGGGAACAGAGACGAAGGGGTGTGACTGAACCAGATGATAGATGACAGCCACTAAATGCCAGTGACAAGTCGTCACAGCTATTGTGTTGGTTTTAATGACAATACACATCCAGTTTCTCTGTTTAACTGTTTTGGAGATTTGAGGAAAGTGCTTGGCCCGTGTAAGAATATAATCTGTTATAATTTAATTGGACAGGTCAGAGAAGATGCAGGATCAGAAAGAAAGGCAAGACAATATGTGTTTAAAGATGTGCTCCTCATCATAATTAGACTAAATAGCCCAAACAAGAATGTGCAGGATGGGTGGGGGAGGGGTGAAGTGAGAACAGGACATTTCTCCTTAATGCATAGTCTTGGCATGTAAATGAAGACATCTGAAGAAGCACACAGGTTTGAAGCGGCTCTAACATTCTATCATAATTAGAAACATTTCAAGAGCCCTGTAATTTCCAATCAAAATTACAGTAATTTCCGATATACAAGCCATGATTCATGACAGAATTTTACATTCCATGAGAGATTACAGTGGCCTGATGTATGACACGCTGAGTACAGCACTAACATAAACAATTCAGTTTAATGTTTAAACAGCACTTGATGTTTAGAATCTCACAATAAAAGAAACATATTATTGTAGAAATTATCACTTTGACAGTGATTGAAGGGTAGGCAGGCATGTGGCCTATAAAGCTATAATTTTTACAGTCCACAGCTTGAGTTTAATCATTTTGATAACATTTCCAAGATATCCCTTAAGTACTTCATCCAGCCTATAACTTAAACAAGAACAACCTTTATCTAAAGCTAAACTCCCACCAAGTACCACTATTAATGTTAATAGAGCAAAATTATAAGAAAAAACTAAGAAAAATGTATTGTAAATATTTCCAGATTGATTCCCCCCACCCTGGAAGCCAGAGGAGGGCTCCTGAATGATAATGACAATATATGTTAAAATTTCAAGCTGTTAAAATCTCACCTGAACCCTTGATTGCCTCTTAATCTCAGGCAGATAGTGTTAGCAAATCGCCTTTGCACAGAAAACAGTTTTGTATTCTTCTGGTCTTTTAAAAAAGTATTCTCAGCATTGCACAAGACTGCATTTGTTCACACAGACGAGCCCTACTTTTGAGCAACAGAAATGACCAATATACGATAGTTATAAAAGACTGCATCATCCATCCTTAGGTAGGAACTTAATAACCTTCCCATTTCCAATCAAATCTTATGTAACTTACCCAACTTTGGCAATTCTTCTAACTGTAATTCAATGTGGGTGGTACACATAAATTAAAATCAATATGCAAAGATACAGGTATGTCAACACATACAGCACCCAGTAGCTGTGGATGCTGGAGCTGGAACACAAGATACTGTGTCATACTCAAGTACTTTAGACTTGAGATGAAGGTGACCTGACCCTAACTGGAGTTATCTGTTCCACTCCGATAGGCCGGATTGAGAAACTCCCTAGGTATGACAATCTTTTGGAAACAACTGTAAAGGGACTCAGGAATTTACTGAGAAAGCCTTAAGTCTGGAGAGTTTTGGACAGTGCGCCACCAAAGTCTGCTACTTGAATCTGAGTACTGTTACATGGCAGGGCTCTGTAAATAATCCTGAAGACTGACCTCTCAGTGATGCGAGTTCATGTGGAAACAGATACCCTTTTCAATGAAATGTTCACAGGCCTCGCAGATCAACATTCCCAGAGTCTCATACAGGCTCTTACCTGGCTTTTGGTTGCTGCAACCTTTGCAAACAGTGCTTGGGACACTTTAGCTCGCTTCATTTCCTGCTGAATCTCATCATAAATGGAAGCATTAATGTTCATTGTATTGTTCTCTGGTTTCCCATTCCTCTCAGTGGCAATCGTAGCTGTTTTCACCTACAAAACATTGTGAACATGACTGTCATTTTTCATTGGCCAAATTGTTTTGAAGCTTCTCAGGCTCAGCCTCTAAACTGGACATTGTTGCTCCTTTTATGAGCTCAGCGATCACCAGCCCACTCATTCCACATTAGTGATTACCCCGAGATCAGATTGCTTAACTTAAGGAAGTCACACTGTCATGGGTGACTGCCTCTGTAATATGACAGCAACTGCCAGCTGACAACCAGGAATTATAATGCCATAAAGTAAGTTTTCTGGAAAAAAGACTAGTTTCAAAGACTTGAAAACCCTAACCTAATTGTTTCCCAATTACCCTCCATGGCCATTCCAACAAAGGAAATTCACAATTAACATCATAATGCACATTGCTGAATCTTCCTGGGTGCCGGGGCCTAATAGACAATTGCATCACTAATAGCTATTACATACTATGGCCTTTTTAATTTTAGACTTTTTTGTAAAGGCTTTTCCTCTTATGTTTCATTTTTAAAATCTTCCATAACAAAGCCATTTGCAGAGCTGCATATTTAAATCTTCTATCCATCCATGAAACAGGTACAGTGCCTTGCTTAATTATCATAAAGGCTGGTTGCATTTCACACGTGCATGTCCAAGCTGTTCTGTATAATTATTTCATCTTTTCCTGGCACCCTTGTATATAACTATTTCCTTTTGACTTGTGGGCCAGACAATAAGAAAATGGTTCACAATATTTAACAGAACATCCCTGGAAGTGACACTGAGTGCAGAGTCAGTGACTTTACAGATAGAACCAAACTGCTCAGTGTTTGAGTGAAAAATTAGTAATAATGGCTTTAGTATACAATCCAGGTCACAGCAGGAAATGTCACAAAATTTGCTGGAGAAAATAAAACCTCAACCTCAAATTGTTGTGATACTATTAGTAATTTTGAAAATGTCAAAGCTAATTTTTATTATGCAATTATATGAACCAGTCTGGAACATTTACATGAGATAGATAGATAGATAGATAGATAGATAGATAGATAGATAGATAGATAGATAGATAGATAGATAGATAGATAGATAGATAGATACACAGATACAGATAGAGGTAGACGGAAGTAGACAGATGTAGATAATTTTTTTTTACAAAGCAATGGATGAAATGTAAATGAAAAGTTATCACAGAAATGCAGAGTCATGTCCTCCCATTGAAATGACTTTAAAAGCAGCATTTTATTAGGGAATATTACATGAAGCCAAGTTTCTGGTCTCTGAAACTTGCCATTCTGAATAACGTCTCACATGTACTATGAGCAAAAGAGAATACGCACTTTAGGATAAATAAAGGATTTTTTTTTTTGTCACTCAATAATATACTCTCCTAGTCATACTGCAAGTCTTTTCGATTTTTCACATCCTTTTCCCAATTAATGTGTCAAAAATGGAGGACTGGTTATCTTCAGTGATTCAATACCCTGCTCTTGGAGAAGAAATGAGTCCCCTGTAAAGTTTGCCTTCTGAATCCTAACTTACAGCCCTTAGCAAAGGGGCAGGCACTTCTTGCTTGTACAGGACACAGCTAGATTGTTCCGCCCTGATACCACCCTCTATGCACTGAAAGGCCAATACAAACTGAGGGGACAGCAGGCCTCAAGTGAGGACACAGAAAAAGAGGCAGGACAAGTGACCAATAGGCTAGGCTCCTGTGTCTCCTAAACCAGGAGCTTCAGCCAGGAATGTGGGAAGGCACAGACTCCCAGAACGCCCCTTTCCCGCCCCACAACTCCAAGCAAGGGCACTCACTGAGGTGCATTAAGGACTGGAGGCCATGAAGAATGTGCACAGGGCTTTGAAGCAATAATCTGCTAAACACCACTTTAGGAGCCAGAAGAGTTAACGCATTACCATAAATTGCCTACAAAGTTGCTTTGGTGAGATTCACAACTTTGCTCTGGGGTGGTCTTGCTTTGAGGCAGAAGGATAGATTTGATCACCCCATGGGGTCCCTTTTAATACCTATTTTTCTCACTGCTTAAATGAAAGAGAAAAGAAAAGCCATTTCAAGCACTTTGAAAATTGAATGTTATGGAAATGGCAGCACGAAGTCCAGCACCCTGGAAGGGGTTCTTTGGTAGCAAACGGTTTAGCCATCCTTGAGAGCAGGCTTGGGAAATTGGGGCTTTCGGGATGTTTTAAAATTAATTTTATTCCTTTGCAAAAAATGTTAAGAATTTATCTTTGAGGTGGCCTGTGATCATCTGTTTCAACCCTGTGATTTGTTTCTAAAAATTTCCTTGGCATAATTTTTCTAATAAAGCAATTACAACTTGAACAAAAAAAAAGCAAGAATTTTATATTTAATCCAATATTGTTTCCTAGTGGCCACCATCATCGCAGTGGAGGAGGGGAGAAGTACAAACATTAAAGAGAAAAGAAAGTGGGAGCAAAATTTTAAAATCTAAAATACGAAACTGTATTACTTAGTTAAAAAATATTTTGAAAAGCTCCTCTTTATCATTTTGTTGGCTGGGGTACACATCTTCTCATAGATAAGCTATTAGAATTCTGGAATCACATTTGTTCCTAAAGACAAGCTATTGCTTAAGGGGAACTGACTTGGACAGCTTTTCAAAAATATGAAAGCTGAATTTTTCCCCAGGTAAAAATGGAAACAAAAATCTTTTATACCTCACTCTACTAAGTACTATTTTAGCTTAGTACAAAAAAATCTTCCTTAATCCTGGTTTAGCTTTTAATATTATATCACACATTAAAATTCATAAAGTAGTTCATTCCAGGCAAAACAAACTACACTTCAGCTCTTCTCCGCAAATAGCACAGGAGGTAAAATAAATGCAGTTGCTTTCTGAATAGCTTTTATCAAGGTAGGGTGTACTACTCCATCATTACAGCGGCGCCGGGGAAGTAGTTAAGAACTGGAGCTTCTACTATTTACCCTCCGATGGGGGCTAGGGTTCAGCAGTAAGGTCTGTTTTTTATTTCTTGAAAACTGTGCCGTGGAACAGAAATTTTCCATGAAATTTCAATTTTGCTTGATCATGGATTGTTGAATGCATTAAACCGCACTATCAAATGCTCAATATTCTATATGGAGGCTGCATATACTAGAGACATACTTCACGGAATGTGTCCAACAGGTGAAGGCGTGTTCTTCCATGCAGACTCACTTGTGTATTTGTGTGTGTGTGTGTGTGTGTGTATGTACCTCTGCATCAAAGTTTCACATAGTTTTAATAACAATGATAATAATAAGAGCTGCCATTTATTAGGTGTTTATGATGTGCTGGGCATCGCGTTAATGAACATTAACTCTAACCTGCTCAATAGCCCTACTATGAAGTAGCTCTGGATACTATTATTGCCCCATTTTAAAATGGAAAAAAATGCTCTTAACACGAAGAGATGAAATAATTTGTCCATGGGGTTAGGTTGAGATCTGAACATCAGTCTCTGGGGTGTTAACGCTGACCTTCGAAACAAAGGTCACCATGTGCGTGGGCCTTTTTCATTCGGAAATATTCTTATTTTTTAAGACCTTGCTGGGTCTGTGTTTTGGTGGTACTTTGTTCAATCTTTAAACTGTGTTAAAGTTCACTCATGTCTTATTTTTACTAGTGAAGGGTTTTGGTCATTCATGCTACAAATCCACCCTGAACCTATTTTTCAAATTATGCAAAGTATAAATAACTTCATTAGTAGCAGCAAATAAGAAATGGTTTCAAAGTTGTGGCATTTTTACCAGTGATGTAAAATAGTTCCCATGCTCAAATATTTGTGTCAACCCTGTCTTGAGTACCATGATGCTATCTTCCCATGCTTTTCTTTTAGAAGGAAATATTGTTTTCCAAATCTAGACTTTTTAAAAGGCCTCGAAGCTTCTTGAAGATGATTATTAAAGAGATGCATCTTAGAAGCACAATTAAGCAAGGTTTCTTAAAATAATGCTTATAAAGAGATTCAGGAAAAACAAACTTTTATCAAGTGTTAAGTTTCTGCCCATGACTAAACTTAAATTATATTATCTCATAGAATATGTTGTGAAGAGACAGAGGTTACAGCCCCAGGTTAATGATATGTTGCTTCTATAAACACTATACATTTTCTAAAGCTCTGTTAAAGAATACCACACCATACTTAAGAAGAAACCAAAGATTTACATAAATGTTGAAAAATTGAGAAGTAAAATTTCTGTAAAAGTGGTAACTTGATAATTATAAGCCTTCAATCTTTATGAAAATGGAAACTGCTAATTTAACTCAAAAGTCACACATTTTTACACAAAATAAAATCAGAATAAGCACATGCCTAAAGTAGAAATCATTATTAAAAACTAATCTAACGTATAGAATAAAAAAATGCTGTAAAACAGTCTTTAGTTATTACCAATAAAATTTCTCTTACAGACTTATTTGGAAATGTTGCCAAGCATAGTTTAAAGAAGAAACCTTTAAGACCAAGGAGCTTTGCAGGGAATTAGGTTTTCTTAAGAGACTTCTCATATGACTAAAGTTTAGAAGAGGTTATTTTCCTAGAATCTCAGAAATGCCAATTGTCCAGTCTTCGAATGTTTTTCAAACATTTGCTGTGCTCTAGCAGAACATTCTCAAATACTCCACCTCCAAATCTGACAATGAAACGTTACATCTACTTGTGACAAACACAAAAAGTTCAGTTTCATTTTCCACTTTGTAAAATGTTTTGTTTTGAGGAGGTGGTTTGGGGCAGAGGGGAAAGCAAGAGATTTAGGGGGGATTTGAAAACTTGAATTAAACCTAAAATGTGGTGTTGTCCTTTTTCTCTCACAAAGGAGCCTGGAGTGAAGATCCAATGAATTAATGTACACGAAGGTGCATAGAACACTGTGAGCCACTATCTGCAAAGCATTCTTTATTTCTTACAGTAAAGCACACAATCTATGGAAAAGCACTTTCAGCACTCAGGCCTGGCCCAGAGGCTGCTGTGCCCATCAGAAGACGACCAAGCTCACCTCCGGGCAGCACCCGCTAAGAACACAGGGGCAGACCTGCTCTGGTGGCATCTCCCCCAGGCAAAGCTGGGAGGATCCCTGAGGCTGGCTGAGCTTCTCTCCTAACAAGGAGAACTGGGAATTTCCTCCTTGAAAATAATAATTTTAGTCCCCCCTTCGTTTCGGTCCCGGGTCTTGGATGACCCAGGGACTTGATAATCAACCTTAAAAATGGTCCAAAGCCTTCTGTAAAGGAACTGGAAGAAATCCAGGTTTCCTGGGAGACAACAAGAGTTCTGTAACTGCAGTGCTTTAGAAAGAAATCAGGGTCCAGTCCAGGCCAAGACTTGCCTCTAAACAGCTTGCAAATCTATATGTACACAATGGAATATTATTCATCAATCAAAAAAGACAAACATGTCATTTGCAGCAACATGGTTGAAGTTAGAGGGAATTATGTTAGTGGAAATAAGTCAGAAAGAGAAAGAGAAGTACGGATGGTCTCACTCATATGAAATATAGGGAAAACAAACAAACAAATGGACAAGAATAATTTAAAAAGGTCAACAGAACTGAAGCACAGAGCACGAGAGAGGGAGAGGGGTAAAATTGGGGGAGGGATGGGCACAAGAGAGAGACTTTATGGGTGATACGGCAGTGGGAGAACCTTGGGGTACACAATGATGTAAAAAATATATATACATATATGTGCGATCAATTAAAAAATAATTTAAAAGTTTTTTAAAAAGCTTGCAAATCTCTTCATTCTGGGAGAAATGAATGAAATGGAAAGTGATTTCACACAGACTGCTGTCTGAGACAGAAAATTTAAAAAGATTCTGCAGTCTATGTGTGTGTTTCGTTCTTTTTCCCTCCTTTCATTCTAGTCATCTGTAATAAACATATTTAGAACCTTACATATGGCATGTTGGTTCTAGTTTCAGCTTTTCTTTTCAACCACTGCAAAATTCAATTCTAACATGTTATCTAATATTCCAAATCTGAAATTCTGGTTTTATACTGATACTACTTTAACCTTTAAGCATTGCTTAAAATTTGGTTCATTAAATCACAGTTAAATAATAAAAGGGAAGAGACAGGCTTGCAAGTTCTTTCATAATAAATAACACAAATGGATTCTCATTGAGGCAAATAAGATACCTTAAAAAGTGGTATTACAGCAGTGAAGTAAAATTATACTCATAGCAGATAATTATTTTGGAATTCTGTGAGACAGTCAACAATTTTGCATTAATAGAAACATTTTTTTTTGAATTTGACTAAGAAGTTACAGTATCTATATACTTTATATGCCTTTCATTGGCTGAATATCCCAGTAAAGGGCTTGGTCTTAACCCTTCTTGAGAACAAATAAATATGGCGAAGAGTGGCTCAGCCAGTTAATCAATAATTCATGCCAAAGTAAATTATATTTTCTATCCAAGCTTATTGGCAGATAGTCTTTTAGACATATATAGGAAAGCTACCCAAGAGTATCTTAATAGTATATGAAAAGAAATATCACATAAGAATTAATATAACTTTGGCTAATGAAAAAAATTTGATGGATAGTAGAATCATGTTTGGATAACAATAAAGCATTAAAAATCTGGGGGGGGGAAAAAGCTGTATTACAAAACCACTAAGTCAAATATTTGGACAGAAAAGAAGTAGCTACAACTCAATGCTGAAGTTCATACTTGAGTAAGTCGTTCTTTTGTTAGCACAGCAGATTATGTGATAAGTACAATTCTCTGCCCAGAGGACTTTCAGAGATGACTACAGCAGCAAAGTTAACTAGTGATGTGTGTGTTACCTCAGAACACTACAAACTTAGTGCTAAGACGTTTGATTCCCTCTTCCAAAAGTCATCCCCAAATAAAGAACTCACTGTGTTTAAGAAAGTCTTTCAGAAGTGGCTCTACAGATCAAACTCAGTGTCTGTATGTGGTGGAGGTGGAGGTTGCAAGGACCCCATTTTTGTGTTCTCCCCACTCACAGCAATGACTTCCTCACAATCTGCTCCAAGACCAAGTTGATTCTCATGACATACAATGGGGAAAATGAACTGCTGTAATTTTTTTAAATAACCATTTCAGTACATAACGATATGCAGATTAAGACCCTCAACAAGTACCTGAATGTTGTAGCTATTCTTTGTGGAATGTGTACAGCAGTTCCTTTTGAGTATTGAATGAGCTTTTCCTGTATTTCTGTACTTAGAAATATAAGATTATTTTCCACTATTGAGGAAACATATGATTACTTTTTACTACTGAGGAAAAGAAATTATCACCAAGATACAATTTCATTACAATGTTGTCCTAGAAGCATTTTTAATTTGTATCCCACCTTCAATTTTTGTTTTAATTGTCCGTTAAGTCCATGAATTAAATATGTGAGACTATATCTGCTTGTAGATTTTGGATATAATCTATTATCAAACTTGAAAAAAAAAAAACCAACTTGATTTAACAGCTGGTACTCAAAATTGATTTCTTGAATTCTAAATACAAAGCTATTTTTTTTCCAACTTGATTTAAAAAACTACACACAAACTCACAAAAAACACACATCTACAAAGATACTATAAAGTGATTCTTGTCCTTCTTAAAAAAAGGACAAAATTTTAGGAAATAAAAAAATGCGCCCATTTCTGGGACGATGGATAGAATTCCTTATCAGTCCCATTTAAAGCTTCAAGGATTGTATTAAACTTAATTATGAAAGATTACAAACGAGATGATGTGTAATTGGTACCAGCTGCAGTTCGTATTGGAAAGCGTAAATACAAATGGAATTATTTATTTTTATTTATTTATGATTCAAACGGTGGTTCTGATGCTCCTAGAGATAAAACTTTCTTACTTTTTTCCTCCTGAGTTTAAAATACTTCTTTACTTAGTATTAAAGACCAACATCTCACTTAAAGACAACTGTTCACCCACAAAAAAAAAACCCCAAAATGAAACAACACACAGCAATTTCCTCTCCTGTATCTCATTAGCAGCTTATTACTTTTCTTTCTTTTTTTTTTTTTTTTTACTGTTCTATTAAAATTAGTGATTTGGGGCCAAATTCTCTTCAAGCAACTCCATTATTATTTTTTCGAAATGTCTAGAGCCATCAATCTAGCGCTCTAGTTTCTTATTGAGATTCTTCCTTAGACATGAAAAACTCAAAAGCAAACAGAAGGAGGGCAAGAGGGGGGAAGGAGACTTCACCTGGGGAGGGCGGCTGGGGGGTGTGCTTATCAGAGGCGCAGGACCCATGGCCGAGGCAGCGTTCAAGCTCCTTTCCCTTTCATCCTGGTAAATTCGATCTCTCTCTGCTTCTGGCAACTGCAAAAAATTCTGCATAGCCCGAAGGTTTACCAGCAAAGACTGTGAGGCCGTCTTGGGGTCCTCTTCCTTTCGAAGGATTTCTGAAAGCAAGCCCTGCAGGGAAAGAAAGGCACAGGGTGAGTTTGCCCCTGTGCTCCCTCCAGCCAGCAGTGTTCTTCCCTTTTCTTCTACACTCAGTTCAGAAAATAACAGCCAGAAGTGCTAACACTACACAGGAATATATGAGTTGCCATTGAAGTGATAGAGAATAGAGTCTCAATTGTATTCCCAATTTTATTAAACATCTGCTTTACATATAACAAACTGAAACTGCCTAATTGGGCTCCTTCCTTTGAGTGGCTGAACTTGCATGAAATCTTTCAAGAGAGATGATGGAGGGAAGAACAAATGAAATGTTCCTAATGTAACATAATTGAACCATATAGTTCACGAGTTGCCTAGACACAGGCAGTAGATGTAAATATGCAAAGCCATTTTGAAAGTAGAACTCTGAAAGAGAAGACTACAAAATGAATTGAAGCATACTGGAAAAAAAAAAAAAAAGTATTACCAAAGCATTGTCTCTGGCTAATGCCACTGTCACAAATGATATATTAAATTACTCCTAAATTTTCAAATTTTTTGTAGAAACAGCAAGTGATCTTTTTCACTTCATACTTAAGGAAGCTATATTGAATAAAACCCCCACCCCCATAATTCTAAATCTAGTCTTGCTCTGGGTACACATCAAAACCTTCAACCTCAGAAACCACAGCTTAAATTTGGATATAACCATTTTTCCACAAGGCAAAAATCAATTCTATCATGCCAAACAAATGACTACTATCAAATTCAGTAACAATCAAATTTCTGGAGAAAGAAATATGTATTAGTGATAGAAGAAATTGACAAACCATGAGTAAATCTCTTTCCCCTTGTAAATGAGAGCACTGTGCACTATTATTTTTTGAGGAACACTGTCAAAAATGGCTCGTTTTGCCAATGCCGTTTCACTTGATCTTAATCACAAGGCAGAGAAGTGATTCAAGTGTTGTGTCAATGATTACACAATAGTTGCAAGAATTAGAAAATTTTCTGACCATTCTGTAAGGGCTGCGTGGTCCCTGCCACTTCAGTCCTGTCAGTCACTTGGAACATCAAGACATTCCTTTTCAACATGTAGCTAGAAGATCCATTTGCCACAATACAGCTTAGAATAAAAACTTGTCAAGATTTTGATGTCATGGCAGAAGTGGTAGCACATTTGCAGAAAGGAGGGTAAAGTATTGTGTCAAAATAACAGAGCTCCAAGGTTATGACAGTTGGGTTTTTGCATAGTTTCCTGGGGGTACAAACCTAGTCTGCCTCAATTGCTCACAGTTAATGCACCATCTTGCCCAAACAGAACAGGTGGGTGAGAATGGTACAAAAAGCACTGTCCATACTAAAGATGGTTTATATATCATCTTTATCTACCTATAGGCTGCTATGAAAAAGAACCTCTAGCAGACTCAGGGCCTAAGTGTAAATTTTAGAGTCTCTTGATTCACCGTCACATAGCTAAGTACTGAAACCAAAGTCTTGGTTTCACCATCAGAGATGTGAATTAAAGGTTCCTCGCAACTGTGCTTATACAAAAGCAAAACATCTATTCAATTCACTAAACTTCACTCAATCATTCAACAATTTAATCTGTACAAGGCCAGCTAATTAGATTGACTGTTTTTGATGTGTCACATCGAAAACAAAAAATACAGGTCTCAAGAAAAAAAAAAATCTTTGAAAGTAGTTGTAAAAAATTAGTCCTTGCTCTCTACTCCTCCCCACCAAATGTTATGTATTGGAAGACATGCTAGGCAAAGCAACACGTAATAATTACACAAAACTAGAGCAACAGAAAAGAGTACGTATGAATGCAACATTACACATTTCTTGAGTAATCTAACATTCATTTGTCAACCTAAAACAATGACTACTGCATAAATATTTGATATTTATGTAATAGATTAATTCTAATACAAAAAAAAAATACCATAGGGAAAAAAATCACAAAGGAAAAAAAGTAGTACACTGGTGACAGAAGCCTAAGGGCAAGATCTACTACCCACATGTAAATTCTAGTGGTTAGTATTCATACTCAAGGTGAGTCTTCAATACAAATTTTTGAGATACGCTAGAATATCTATCCACACCGACTGCTCAGTAACTAAACAAAAATACATTATATCAAGAGAGCCTGTAGATATTTAGGATGTTACTGTATTTGAGAAACATGAAATTAGCCATTTATATATCTCAAATAATATACTGCCTCTGTTTTTCTACTTCCTGAGACTGTGAAGAGCAATAATGAGCCAAGCAAATACAAGAAAAAATATACAATAGTACTTAAACCAGTCTTGCCAACACATGACTAAGCCATCCCTGCATGCTTCAAGTAGAAGACAGTAGGTCACCTGGGAGAGTTTAGAGATTTCTCTATCCATATTTTGAGGTTGGCATGATGTCCCATTTGAGTATACAAAGTGTATTAGAGGCAAAGCATTTTATTTCCGTTTTTACTGCAGTGGATCCACTCCAGTGTTCCTTCCTTGAATATGTTGAAATCTAAAGTGGCATTACAAACCCTGGAACCCCCAAGGAGTTCTACGTAGCCAGTGAAGACAGTCTCAGGTGTTTTAGAACCTTAGGGGTTTGCCTAAGTAGCTTTTTTTTTTTTTCTTTTTTGGCCCAAGCTTTCAATGAGGGGAGTGCCCCCTGGTGGAAAAGCTTGAAAATATCGTTAGAAAATGTTTTGATTAAAATGTTTTGTAATTAATTACAAAAAAAAAAATCATGTCACTCGAGAATAATTCTGGATGCAAGGTGACTGCAGCTGGAATCCAGATATGGGAGTGCTTGTTTTGGTCCTGCTCAAGTGGTGGTTGTTCTGCACTTACGGATTCGAGGTGTTCTTGGCCCATTTCCCATTTCCTATAGTCAAAACTATTTAGGCTTGCAACTTATTAGGTCAAGGTTATTTGCAGTAATCTCCCATGGCAGATAAGAAGAGATTCCATCAAAAATATCTTTTTCATCTTAAGAAAATAATGTATCAAGGTCATCATGTACCATACTTGCTATCTCAGAGAATATGAAACACCAGGATTAAAACCATCATCAATATTGAGTAACATGAGTGTTCAATAAATTTGTTGAACAAAATTCAACAGGATGTTATCATTCTTGTTTCTGAAAGGAAGGTAAGAATCTGTAAGTCATTAGTAAGTTACTAGCACCTCATGAATACTAAATTTATTGGAAATGAGGAGCTATTTTTCCTTGAATTCCCAGAGCTCCAAGTAATTGGCCATATATTATTAGAACATTTTGCATTGTTGTGATAGCGGTTAAGGGAGAGTTGTCATTTTTCAATTAAAGAGTGAACTTATTGATGAATTCCTGGTCCTTCTTTACATTCCAAAAAGAGTTTACAGTCATTACAAGTAAAATTCATTAGCAATTGTAAAAGAAGAAAACCTTCAATAAATATTATCATTACTTCCAAAAGCTAATTATGAATAAAACAGCAGATAAGTGAGAGAGACTGCCAATGTGAACAAAAAAGCTCTGTCCTCCCATTTGTCTCCTCTTTGAACATAATCACTGATTCAAATAGATTTTATCGGCTTCATGGAACTTCAAAAAGCTTTCAGAAGGAAAATATGATTTGATGAAACCTTCCCCCTAAAAAGAAAATTCACAGAATCTACCCTGCAAGGGTACCTGTCTCTGGTGCATGGTGAAATTTTAATCACATATCCAGGTGAAAGACCTTTTTCCAACTCCACCTACTCCCTTGAACTCATGCCAAGTAAGTTATAAGCAGATACATTTATCTCTGTCTGTGAGACTGAAAGAAAGCTGTTGTGTTGAGGTAATAGCACCTTTTTACCTTTTATTCAATAGTGATATGGATAGTGGACTTTTCTTAAATTACACTGCGAAGAATTATAGGAACACAGTGGCAATTTCTGTTATACTTAAGCAGGCAAATTTCTCTCCACCACATAATTTACAGAACTCAAATTCAATAAAACATTACATGATGGTCCATTACTGTTATCAGTTTTGAATAATCCATCTTCATTCTTTATTTTACTGGAAAATAAAGTGTGCCAAAGACAAGAGGAGGCAGGGGAGGAAAAAGGGGAAAAGCCATGGGATGGGATCAGAGTTAAACTCTGGATTTGATTTTTTTTTCCCCTAAGGCACTAAAACACAGTTCTTCTAAGACAACCTTTAAATGTAAAGAATACAAAAGTGCATTGAAAAGTGTAAAACTAGAGACTTCGCAATTATTTTTAGCCATTGGTTTCCATTAAAAAGACATCAAGTAGGCATAACTGAATGCATGACATATGCTAAAAGCTGGTATCTTCAATAGCAATTAAGGAACATATGCCCATCAATTCAGGAGGGGGAAAAATCCTTAAAACAAGTAATTATATAAATTTCATCATAAATTTTCAGAAAAGGTAGAATTTAAAAATAGTCATGTGTGACAGTCTTCAAAGAAGGGTTTATTTTAATTTAGGAGACCCAATTCAGACGATGGGAAAATTCTCCAAATGAGAGTTAAAACATGACATCCAAGATTTTTAAGCTTTACAGAACTGTCAATGACTAAAATATTCTCAACTCATAACAGTGTTATCTATTATATTAAGGTTTTAACATATTGTTTATAGGGCACCACTGTCTTTATCTGATCCGATAACTTGCATTTATATGTACATATTTTACATTAATTTTTTTAACTTCGAGTTGGAATTGCACATTGTAATAAGTGCACACAAATGTGTGATGTGCGATTTAACTCTGCAGAGCTCCTTGCCTATACATATGCATTAGCATGTGTATTTTCGTACTCCACACTCACACCATACACTCTCACTCTGCACCTGCTTTTATTGAAATGCATACACTTTGAAATAAACACACTACATGCATTCCTATGAATGTGTAATCATTAAAATAAATGCAGCTGTGTGTGCGCGCGTGTATGTGGTTTTTAAGTATGACCATCAAAAATACATGCATGCTTGCATGTTCAAAAGCTAGTTCCCTAAAAGTGAACATCAAACTATACCCACAAAATGACTCTTACTGAAACCAATTTTTGATATGACCCAACATTCACTTCTATTGCAAACTACCAATTACCAATATACAGGTTTACAACTCACCCCTTTACCACTCAGGGTTCCAAATGATTTTTGGGTAATGATGGTTCCTAAATTGGCTATGATTGATGGTGATCGGTAGCAAGCTGAACCACAAAGCTTTCACTCTCCTATCACACTCAGAAATGAAGTCACCATTATTTACATTAACCATAGAGGTGACTAGCTTCTCAGAAAGATTAGTATAGCATAGAAAGATTCTGTCTTTTTCCAGTCACAAACTCCTAGAGATATTTATGGAATTTGTCATGCGAGAACCATAGACAGAACAAATTCTCATCTCTTCAGACCAAGAGAAGAAACACTAAACCAGTGGGTGGTGACTACACCCTCCTTTCTTCCAACTGAACCCCTTGACTGAAAGGGTCATTTCTCACCATATAGATACACTTTTCCTTTTGCTTCATAAATAATAATTTGCTCAATTTTTAAAACACCATTCTGGAAATCTGTATATCATTTGTGTCTACATGAATGTTGACTCTGGTGGCATGTAATTTGATTCCACCATCAACCAGTCTTTTGTCGAACTTTCAAGTCTATTTTTTTCTGCAGGACTGTGAACAAGTAGTTAGCTGCTATTTACAAAAATAAAGAATACCGCCAGACACAGGAATACCCAGAATGCTGACTGCTGACATTCATTCATTCATTCATTTTATAAATAATTAACCCCTGAATGAATACAGATGCCATATTACATTGACCAGATCATGAAAAACACATTCTTTTAAAGTTGTGCAAACACAGGACTAGGTAGAACCATTCAATTTTAACCTGTCACAAAGCCTCTGAAATCACCTTTCAGAAAAAACAGACAAATGATGTACCAAAGGAAAAAAAAAAGATAAAGTAACTAAAAACAAACACTGAGTTAAAGGCTTTGTCAGGCCTCCTAACTTGCAATCCAGTTAAAGCAAGCCAAGAAAAAGTCATAGCTGGGATTCTCCTAGGTATGGGAACTCTGCCAACAAGGAATTAATACCAAATTATTTTTGTACCAGAAGTTTATTCTTATAATCATGTAATAAACAAATACCTTACATATGAGAGGAAAGTATGAGTCAGGTCAAAAAATAATTGATAAAAGAGCGAGCAATGGTAAAACAAGAAAGTTGAAAGGACATAACGTCCTCATTCTAATCCAAGTTACATGTCCTTTTGGGTGTTTTTTTTTTTTTGAGTATCCAAGCCAAAAATAAACATCATATATATCATACTAGCTCCAGAAAAAGCAATTCAAAAGGAAAACTCATTTACAGTTTAATAGAATTCATTCATTTGGGTCTTCTCCAGTGTCTTTATCTTAAGCCTTCTTATAGCCTGTCACCCTTACTCCTAGACCCTCTAATCATCTTCCATGATGATAACAGCTTCACAGGAATTTGCTCAGGACAAAGGTGTGATCCCAAGGGTACAGACAGATCTCCTGGAGAAGTCTGTGAACCAAGGCCAAACCTACCCTATGGCCTATTTTGTAAATAGTTTCATTCTAACCCCACACATACTCACAAGCACTCACTTATTATCAATAGCTGCTTAACACTGCAATGGGACAGAGCTCCGTGCCCTTCAGAGCTTAAAATATTTACTCTCTGGCCTATTACAGAAAAGGGTTGCTGATCCCTAGCTAGAAAATGAGGCTAGGAGAATATTAACAAGGTAAAGGAAGAGCCAATGATGAGAACCCTTTTATGTGGTGGAGCACTGTGGGCGCTTAGATGGTGGGAAAACTACAGGGACCACACCTGAGAGAAGAAAGCTGATATTACGAAAAACTAAAACAAACAAGAACTTCAAAAAAAATTTTTTTTAAGCCTAAAGAAATCTTTTATGTTAATAAGCCATTTTCTTTTCCAAATGGCTGCCCAGAATTAAGTGACAGAAATTTTTAGTAAGTTCCAAGATCTTTTTTCCTCTGAAGTTGTATAGGAGCTTAAACCGGGATCGTTTTTACATATCTAGCTTTGCTAGAGGTGGTAACATGGGCAAGACAACAGGCTAGAAGCCTGGAATGCTACCAAGAGCGTGGACCAGCTCTGGAAACTTCTCTCAATCTGCTCCTACTAACAGTCTGTGGTTGCATTATGTAAAAGCACAGGTAATGCCAGTTTGAAGTATTTTTGATATTTAATTTATTCCTTCAAGGCCCTTGAATCAGGATCCGTGTGTGCACCGCTTTCTCTTGGTAGAGGCAGCACATGATAGGGAATGGAGGGATGAAATTTAAGCATCACCAGAACAGACAGCATGACCCATGGAGAGAAGAATAAAATGCTTGTACTGAGTTAAAGAATAAACATTAGTATAGATGGGATGAGAGAGGGAGGGAGGCAGGGAGGTTGGTTGGTTTTACAAGTAGAACAAAACTGACCTGAGTTCTGTTAAAAGCCACACGTGCAAATACTGCCTGGGAGATTCCTGCTCGTTTCAGTTCATCGCGTACCCACTGGTAGATTTCGGAAGACACCTCTGTGTTGGTTGAAACCTGTTGCTCCAAAGGCTTATTCAGAGATCTACTGACAGGGGGAGGGTGGTTCAAGTATTGTTGGTTTAAGGACTGCTGGGCTAAAAGTCTGTTCACTGCATACTGCTGGTTGAGCAGCTGGGCCATCACTAGCTGCTGGTTGACCAACTGAGGACTGATGGGCGTCGACACGAGCCCTGGGTGCAGGTTCGGAAGAGGGGTCCGGACGGAGGGCTGGCTGCCATGGGAGAGCTGCGCGGGGGACGGGGGCTGCTCGGCTGTGTTCCCTGGGACAGGCTGCTGGCCAAAGTTGACGTGGTTGGCACCTTGCTGGGACAGTTCGGACAGACTATCCATTTCGACTGAAATGGACAAAAAATAAAGTCACGTTAAACAAAAGCAATAGGTATTGATGGAATTTTCTGGTCATTTCCTAAACAGTGGCAATAGGCATGAGACACCCCAGAGGCCCCATTCAACTAAGCAAATTTCAGGCTAGAACACAAGCAGCTGGTTTTTCTTTTCTCTTTCCTTCACTTTCTTCTTCTGGACAAGCCCACAAACTCTGAAAGTGAGACACTCCTTCTAATCTAATTGTATCATGTGAATTAGGTTTAAAGCATAAAATCAAAAGCAATTATTTTCAAATTCTATGTGAATAGTTTTGGGATCACATTATTACTCACTCTCATGTATTACTCCAAGAAGATTTATAAACATTTTTTTTAAACAGCTTCGAGAAGAATGAGTCTGGCCTAATGGCAACTAGAGGGTGCTGAGCTATGACAAGACATCACAGGCAACTGACAAAAAAGGAAATATTGTATTTTTTCACAATACATATATGCTATTATTACCCTAGGCGAAAGGTTTGAAAGAAGAAACGACGCGAAACGTTACCCACACTCAACTTTTACCTATCCATGAATATAAAGAAGCAATCAATGTAATAAATAATGAAAGTGGTCATGATGATAAATAATAACAGAGTGCACACTGAACATGAACTCAGTCTTTAATTCTAACCATCATGGGGGGAAGGGGACTGGTAGACCTACAAACACTGTTTCTTAGAATGAAGGAAATGATTTATTGATTCCAAGCCAGGTTCTCCAGTCTGTCCGAGTCCCTAATGCTTCTTGAAGAAGCTTTGCTTATCACCAGATGCTAAAGACAATCTTTCAAGGATGGGGTGGAGAGCAGTGCTGGTACAATGATGATGCTGTCATGACTCAGCAATTTATTACCACCCACCCAAGATGAACGCTTCTTCCCTGGCTAGGCCTCCCATGTGGATTGGCTGAGAGGCAGTTCTAACAGTATCAAATGCTTTGCTGCTGCCAGGTAGAGCCGGTCTGATGCTCCTGACTGGGAAGACTGAGCAGGGCACTGGATACAAAGAGGTGAACCTTGCCACCCAGGACACCATCTCTCTCATGCACAGGCTCTGGCTGGATTTTAATCATCATTTTTCTTTTCATTAAATAATCTGGATTTACATTTAGAGGAACTGATATTGCTCTAATCACTGATATATGCAAAATATAACTAAGAATTGGGGAAGAAACCTTCCATTTCTACCAGGGATATCAGCCCAAGTGGGCCATTCACAGAGAATAGTAATTCAAGCAATTATTCCAAAAATGATGCATTGTCTTCATTACAGCACTAAGCTATAAAAGGCAAAGAATCTGTTTTGGTAGATGGATGGTTTTTCCTGAAATATTAAAAGCTAAAAACATGCTCAAAATTCAGGTTCTCTTGTCTCTTAAAATCTTTAGGAAAAGTTATTGTTGTTGTTGCTACTAAATGAATGTAATGAAAGTAAACAGAAATAGATTTAAGAGAGGGCACAACGCCATGCATATTAAACATTCCGTTCCTATATGAGAAGAGGTATTTATTTGGAAGGTACAAATATATGAAAGAAAACATTAATGAAACAAACATCAACCTTAACCACAGTGTTTGCTTTTGCCAGCACCAACCACTGACATGGGGGAAACACTAGGCACTGAACACTTAGGTACAGGACACAATGTCCATCTCTCATTCTACACCTCAGGAAACCTCGAAATATTTGTTGCATGACAAATACTGACCTAACGTCACATGTTAAAATAAGATGCTTTACTGGGATTTGAAATCTGGAAAGCACGGGACAATTTTTCTGGTAAGGATGGCTGGACGAGCGGTTAGCTCAGCTCACTGAAGGACCAATCATGAGCTCTGGAAATCACTTGATCTCAATGGTGGAAACTATAAATACAATTTCATTTCCTTAAAAACGGGGTGTAAAAATAGGCACTTTCTCTCAAAATGAAAAAACATAAAAGCATAATTTATCCCTGCGAGAAATCACAGCTAATATTAGTTATTCAAGGCCTGGTTAGGTCTTCACTGAGATGTTAAAAGATGACAGCTCCCCTCCTCACGCCTCGATTTCCTGCATGTCTGACAACCAAGTCAGTTTGGCTGATTTAAACACAAACATTTATTGAATTTAATTATCTCATTATACTCATACCCACTCCCCACCCTCAAAGAAACAGTCTAAATTGATCTCTAATTGGGCAATCAAAAGACCTGGCTGAAGATGTGACTTTGATAAACCCCCAAATGACACGTAATGTTATGTAGCCACCGCTGCAACGCTGTTTTGCTTACCCATCATATCTTTTGTCTTCTTGAAATGTTTGTACCACCTTCCAAATTCTTGACATTTTGCTGCTGAGACATTTGCATAGTAAGTGCTGTTCACAATGGAAGAAATCATACTCTGCATGAAGAGGGGGGGAAAACATTTGTAATACATAGTGGCACAAGATGGGAACACAGAAATGATTTCAATGGTGAAAACTAATTTTTTTTTTTGAATCAACTGAATACCAATACATTTTGTTTCACACGGTAGCCTACAGCCTCAACTTCTTAAAATTCATTAAGTACATCATCAAATGCTTATTTAAGTAGAAAGTAACACCCACGGAGACCAGTATAAAGCTATCAAACCCACAGACTTTGCTCTAGTATTTATGGAATCTCCATCAATGTCATCTAGTCCTAGGCTGACAAACTTGCACGGATCCTAATAAATCCAAGTACTTGAAGATGACTTTATGATCACAATTCATAACAAATGTCACTTTGAGGTTTAGTGACTATATTCTACACCCTTGCTACTCCAAATAAGGCCCAGGGACCAGCAGTACCGGCATCATCTGGAAGCTTATGAGAAATGCAGAATCTTGGCCCCGACCCCAGAAATAGTCATTCAGCACCTGCATTTTTACCACAATCCCTAGGAACTGCACATACACACATACACACACACACACACACACACTCAAACACACACACTAAAGTTTGGGAACCACCACTTGCACTTTTCCTCATATTATTCGGCTTTCTACTGGAGGAGAGTTAACACTGCTCAAAGGTTAACTGACACTATATTAAGGAGAAAATTCATTCAAAGAGATCTCTATGGGAGAGAAACCCATCCTGCAATATGATGATGTAACTTCATCTAGAGAAAAGCTTGAGCTCTGAATTTCAAACTAACCATAGAAATGTTTAAACATACACGTCATGCTCCATTTCTCAAAGATCCCACACAAAAAGGAAATGACCTGTTGTTCTACGTGACTTCATCTGCTTTTAACAAAAGCCCTGAAAACAGAGTCAACAGTTAACATATAAAAATTAATAAAGACAGTGATTTTGATGTATTGCTAGGAACTGTTTTGTTTTTCAATTCATTTTTAACAAATAAACATGTTTTCTTCCCAGCAAATTTTGGTATGTTGATCTCAGTGACTTAATTCACCATTATTTTTAACCATAATATCCATGTTCTCTAATAGAGGCTAAATGAGTGTCCAACTGAGTCAGAAAGTAACAGAGTTTACAAGCACCAAACCATCCCCCACTCCAATGGTGGGGAAATATGAGAGCTTACATTTTAGACTAAGGTTGATCTATGGTGAAATAGTTTACAGAAGGCAGCACTGTTTGGGAGGCAGTGAACAACCAGAAAAGCCAGTTTGGGGACAAAAATATTTCTATATTGTTATCTCCTTTAAGCTACTGCTCATTGAAAAGTATTTATTATTGATTCCTGACATCCATTATCAATGCTGGCTTTATAAAATACATATTCCTATAATATGCAAATCTTGGAGATTGTTGAAGAACTTCCAGCAAAGGGTAAGCTGGAGTCGCATTATTTAAGTACAACATGTCTATCTTTCTTAAAAGGCAATGGGGTAGCTTTTTTTTGACACTTTCTACTATACAGTCATTTGCACATTGTATTTCCCTAAAAAGACATGCTTAATGCACTCTGCTGCTCTGCCATTAATCCAGTAGCTTACAATTTTACTAAGAGCCTCCCCCTCACACCAGAGTGCAAAAAGATACTTAGCAAGGTTGCCAAAACCAGAGCCAGAAGATTACCTGAGCCAGTTAACAATCCATCAGCTTCAATCACACTTACTCTATTGTAATAATGGATCAATAAAGTCAGACACTAATAAAACCAGTGAGATTGCTGATGGATAATGGTGATTCTGCAAATGGATGACAGTTGATGTTCTTCTGCTTTGGCCCAATTTTCAAAAAATTATTACTCATGCCTAGACATTCCGGCAGTTTCTTAAATGCTAATATAATAGTCCATATAGGTTTTAAATGTCATTTATACCTTCATTTTCAGAAACGTATGAAATTTCTGAATGTTGCTGTGCTTTGGGATAAACACACACTTCTTCAGTTTGTCATTAGTGCCATGGATGAAATCTGTGCTGTTACATGTCTACATGTACCTGGCTGGCAGCAGGGACACAAAGGCAGGAAGACACAGCCTCGACCTGCAAGATTTTACTATCCATCATGCAGAGAGATAAACAGATCATTTCAATTTAACATGATTCAGTTTACAAAAGTGAAAAAAAAATATATATGGGGGGAGGAAGAATATATCGTGCGTGAAAAAAAAATCTGAAATATTTTTATAAAACTAGAGCCCATATGTAATGGTGCTATGCAGTTCATTATTACCCATATGTGGAAAATAATACCCATATGTGCATGATCATCAAAGCTTCCCCTGCCCTTATTTAACCCTACACTGGTTACCAGGCTCTGTCCTAACATGACTTTCTGGGTGCTTTCTACTCTGTCAAGTGGTGTATGTTTAGGGAACGCTGATCAACATAAACATTTGCCTAAGCAAGTCATCAATGAAGAGTAATTCACCCATTATGGCGCATACCAAAGCACCTTTTGAAGAGTTTTTATCTTTCTGTGCTTGGAAGGGGCAGGGGAGACTGAGACATTATCTCTAATTCAAGTAACTGGGGGGGGGGGTCAACTCTCTTTTTATTGGCACAATATGCAGTGATCTTTACAACTAAATTGCTCATGTAGCCACTGTCTGAGGTTATTTTTTTGTGGTCAGATCCCTGCTGAAGGCTCTGGCATGGCAACTGAATTGACTAGCAAGTTTCAAGGACAGGGGAGAGAGAGAGATTTCAGAATCTACCAGGTCACATGGCATTTGAAATGTCATATTCACACTGTAATAGTAAACATGACAAATCGTAAAGAAACACCTATTGTTTTGTCAATACAAGTAAGAGAAAGTCAAGATTGGTAATATTTTCCTTAAGTGGGGGCAATGTCAGGGGTAAGCATATGTGCCTGACATATAATAAATACCTTTAATACATAATAAATGTATAATGGATACATTTAATAAGTAGATTTATTATTAAATGTATCCATTATACATTTAATATGCAAATACTAGCTAGCCCAGCATTCAAGTCTAAGTTAACATACACTATAGAGTTACCATGGTCAAATTAACTGACCCCACTATCACAACTCCCAGGGCTAAATGGGAATGACTGGGCTCCCCTCCCAGGGTTTTTCTGAGAAATCCATCCAGCCCAGCATTTACCCCCACTGATCCAGCATGTATTCACTGAACAACTATAGTGTGCAAAACACTGGGCAAGTCATTAGGCAAATAATGACTTAAGACATCTATCTACCCTTGGATAGGCAATAAATAAAATAATGAATGTGATGCAATTAGCACAAAGCCTGAAACATACCAAGTATGAACTTAAAAGAGGTTAATTACTATGACATGCTGGGCACGGTGGCACATGCCTGTAAGCAACAGCTTATGAAGTCGGGTGGGGGCTGAGGATCACGGTTTGAGTCCCGCCTGGGACAACACAGAAAGACCTAGTCACAAAAAATAGCTGGGCATGGTGGCACGCACCTGTAATCCCAGCCACCTGGGAAGCTGAGGCTGGGGATTGCTTGAGACCGTGGTACCTTGGGCAACATGAGCCTGTGGTTCCACGGGCAAAAGTAGTGAGACCTAGTCACAAAAAAAAAAAAAAAAAAAAAAAAAGAAAGAAAGAAAACTATGACAAGCCTCTCTCTGCCTTCTCCTCCTCACTGGAATTTTAGTATGTGATCACATGTCAGAGCAGTCCAAAAACTATGCTTTAAATCACAGATGACAACATCAGAAAAAATTTTCAAATGGCGTAAGCCAAATTTTCATTTGTTTCAATATTCCACTCTGATGGTGACTTCTGACACTGGCCTATACCTGGCCACTGACATTAGGTTCGACTCACACCATCTCCTGTCTCCAGCTAACAGCTGCTCCTCCTTCAGTACATTTCAGGTATCTCTGCTTCTGCAAGGCTTTTCCTGATTTCCCAAATATTCTGCACACAGCAGGACTAATGCACCTGTCACACTGTCTATTTGCTGCTAGACTGTGAGCCTTGAGTCATCTCTGTATAACCTGAACTTATCCCAGGACAGGGACTAGGTGATCAGTAAAGGTCACCAGAATGAGCCATTACTTCAGGCTACGGGAAACATCTCTTCACCCCCCCCACCCCAAAGGTCAAGGGTAGAGGCAGTTCCATTATCAAGAGAATCTTAAATCCATCACTTTCAGCTGTCACTATATAGAACTCATAGTCTGAAGAACCTTTGTTCATTAATTTGCAAGAGATCCCTTCCCAGGTTTTTCAAATACATCCACACAGATGTCTCGGAAGTCGCAGAGCTGGTTATGTTATTCCAGTTCTCTCTCAGTGTCTATTTATACAAGCTCTCCAAAGCACTTTGAAAAAGACACAACTTACATGGCAAGTTTTTCTATTCAGTGGCCAGTCTGTGTAAAATATTAATGTTCAGGGAATAAAATAATCAGGCTGACACCAGTCAGCTTTAATCCCAAGTTCAAATGCGACATGGTACACAGACCAATGAAGAGACCACAGCTTTCAGAGCTGGGAACTAGAATTTGAAAGGCGGCAGAAATTGGCTGCGGGTCTTATAACCCCGGTGTGACACAATATTCTCATCCTAGGAGCCAAGTTGTAAGCTTTTCTAAGACCCATAAAGCACATGTCTCCTCCCTATGAGGAGCTCCGGTTCTTTCTGAGAGTCTGCTGAAGTTCCGATCTGAACGAATGCCATCTTCACAGAAACCCCAGTACTCTAGAATGATGCCATCTGCCACAGGCTGAGCTTCCTTTTCAGCCAAATACATTATTTATAACCTTTCTAATTGTGAAAAGGTAAGGGTGGAATTTTTCTAAAGCCTGACTTAGATATAGTTAGAACATTCTGAACCTTTACTCTGAAAGACAGCAGGTCGCTCCATTGGAAAACCAAAGAAACAAACAAAAACCCCACAAGGCACCAGTGGAGGTTACATAATTTTGCTAAATATTACATTCCTCAAATATGCTGCTAGAATACAATGTACACAAGAGGTATACATTGAGAACACATTTAGAAACTAAAGGAAGGGCACTTTATTTTGCTATTTGATCATGTTAGTGGCCAATGAAGAGGTTTGGGAAGAGGCGAAGCATTCTGGGGGAAAAAAAAAAAAGGATTCATCAACTAGGGAACCAGGGGAAAGGCAGTGATCTGATTACCCTTAAAATTGCTTTGTTGTGCCTTTAACAACAACAACAAAAAAAACCCACCCCAAAACAATGCTAATCAGGTTATTCAATCATTTAAACCAAAACTGTTCATGCTTTTCTGCCAAATCAACCAACCACAGCAAAATCTGTTATCTCTGATTGCTCAGCTTCCAGTCAAAAAACAGTTAACCCCCACTATACCAAAAGTTTTCCCAAATATCCTCCAAGCTTTGCATGCTCATGGAGAAGAAAATGAAAGTCATGTCATTTTTAAAGGGTAGCTGGAGTGCTGTGCTCTATTTGTATATGACAGTAGACTGCAATAAACTCAGCAGCCTGCACCGGACGCTGGAAGACTCCCTCTCAGCTCATGTAATCTCCACACCAGCTTTTCATGTGCCATTTTTTTTTTTTTTTAAACAGGATTGTGCTATCACGATCAAAACTTACTCAAGACTTGCTGATGGTTGAACTGAGGTGGGAGGAGGTAGCAAGAACATCTACAAAATGGTGGTTCACCCATGTTTAAAGCTTTCAGGCTCCATCAGCAGAGAGGGCAAAGGCTACAACATCTTATTTACACAATTATCTAAATACGATTAAACAGCTGATGGACAAATATTAAACTGGAAAATGTATAGTCATTTCAGCTTAATGTAATCCTCTTTCTGTAAACACCCAAGATGATTTTTTTCAACCAGAACAGTCCTGACATCTCATAAGCCTAAGGGTGAATAGCAAGAGATTGTTTTTGATAGTTATAAATATTCAAAAGACATGCAGACCATCTGCTTTCATAATACAGGTAAAGCAATACTGAAATGGTGACTGCTGTATAAAAATGATTCTTTTAACAAAGTCTTCCTCTCCTCGAAAACTATAAAGACAGATGTCAAAAACTGTTTACACAGAGCAATCAGGAGCGTGCAAAATGTAATATTCCTTTTACACACAGTGCTTGCTAAAGAGATTTTTTTTTCTTTTTCTTCCCATCTGTGTGTTGCAACACATTTCTACAAGTTAAAAACATTTTTTTCAAACAGAGATCTCATGAATACCCAAAAACATGCTATCTGGTTTCTGAATGCTAATTAATTTCAACTAAGGAATCTGAATATCTTTTTCTGTACGAAGGAATGTATGTTTTGAATTGGAATACTCTAAAGAGACAGTAAGGGGAATAATTTTGCACAGGTTTAATTCCATAAGGCGATTTCCATGGTCCTACCTTGTCTGTACTATGTGCCTCCAACGGCCATGTTTTAAATGAAAGCGTATTACGGCTAATGTTTTTGGCAAAAAGTCTAAAATAATTGTTTTCTGCAATAAATGTCTGTACGTGCAAAAAAATATATATACACATATATATCACACACAGAAACCTTAAATTACTCAGCCGATGCAGAGTGACACAGAAGGCCTACAGTTAATTTTCAGGACAGAAACACAAATCTTGACAGTAAGCTTTTTTATGTATTGTATTAATGGCACAGAGACATTCAGCACCTTTATGTAATTTTCAATAAAACGAGCATTTACTGAACAATCTGTCAAACTGCTGGCTTTCTTTTACATACTTTTTCTTTTTTTGAGAAGTGTAACTTTTTATGTTTTGATGTCCTTCCCCTATCTCCATGTCCTGTCTGCCCAGGGTGTGAATGTTCAGTTTTTTACACACAGAGAAAACTCAAAGGTCAAACTTTTAATTTCAGATCAAATGTAAACAACTCTTCATTCCAATACAATTTTAACAGTGAATCTCAGTACAGAGGTGTTTCTGCTTTTTTTTTTTTTTTTTTGGAAACCCCAATACAACCAATGAACTCTGAAAAGAACATGAGATGGTGACATGGAACAAACTCACTCAAAATTAACAGGTAGTCCCCATCTGGTATTTGGGGTGGGGAAGAAAGGAAACAGGCTTCAATTTATGAGAAGCAAATGGCAGGATTTCTAAGTGTAATATTCTGTTTGTGCATGTTAGTTGATTGCCCAAATCTTTCCCTCTGGATCTGCTATTGCTTTCGAAGCTATTCTCTTGGGAGATACAACTGGGGCATATTCTGAATCTCAATTTGTTGAGAAGAGACTAATCACTTCTAAATTTTACTTAAACTCCAGTTGTCATAGTTATGGCCCTGGCCATCTTGATCAATCTCAGTGCACAAAAATGCCATTTTCACACAAAGTAACCCCTGTGCTGCGCTGAAAATGGAGACTCAGCACAAGTTCCAAAGGAACACAAAAGGAAGCCCCAAGAGAGCACATGCACTTCTCTTTTTGTTCTCTTACTATATTCCCAAGAGGAAAATGTGATCGTTCCAAAGCACAGATATTTCATTTAATTATGCAAATGTCCAATTCATCCTTCTTAAAGAAAATGCTGGTTCCCAGTTCATATAGCCTTTCCACATAAACAGCCATTTTACATAAACAGCCATTTTACATAAGGTCCAGATATCATCTTTTGACCAGACGCTTGTGTACAAATACCTATCTAGAGGTTGCCCACTCCGCTGAAGTCTTCTAAATCAAATAAATTGAATTTAGTACAAAGTTTAAATCAGAAATCATTTACAAGGCACATTAATTACTATCAGAGGTGTGCAATGTCTCAAATTTCACTACATAGAGAGGTTTCCATTTGTCTGCAATATGAAGGGAATTAAACTAGATAATCTCCATGGTGCCTTCTAACAGCTTTCCGATTCTATGAAATCTATACTTCTTCCCAAACAGAGGTCCTGTAGGTCTTCCTTAGTGACTAAAGAAGATTCCACAGTAATACACATCATCCATTCTCAGGCTCTCGCTGTGAAAAGATCCCCAACTACAGTCTTATTTTTAGAAAGGGTAAAAGACCTTTGATACCTTGCTTATATACTGTGATTATTTAAAATATACTTATCATGATGAAGCAAAACATAATGCTAACCCCAAAAGAATTTTCACTAATTTTTATTAAATAAATCTCAACTCAAAGAGTTTTATTTGATATTTGGCAAAAGTGTATCCTAAGGCTAAATCTTGCATATTTGGAGAATGCTTGTATTTTTTTTCTCTTATGACCCTTGTGCGGTTAAATCTCCCATCCACTACAGTGATTAAAATTTCTGGTATCTGTACTTAGAAATAGCTGAACGAAAGATACCAAATTTGTGCTAAGCTCCAGAGGTCTTAAGTAGAGTATCTTGAAAAAGTTAAAGGCTCAGAGTGAAGAAAAGAACTAAGTAGTTTGCACAATCCATCCCACCCTCCCACCATCAAGAAGTACTAGAATTAGGCTCTGTAACTTCACATATTTCATATGTTCTCTGTGCATTTCTGTATGTGAACAGTCTTAGGTTTCAATGACATTATTTAAGAGTTGGGGGTGGAGGGTAAATGGTCCGGCTTTAATGCTTTCATGGAGTCATAGAAATCGCTTTGGGAAACTCATGAAATCTATGGGAGCCCTTCCCATGTATACTCCCCAAAGTGACTTATTCACTTCAGGGTCATTCTGCATAAACCCTCAGAAGTCCACTGCAGGGTTTAGGACTCTGCTAGGACCTGATGTAAAAGTTCACAGGAGACAAGGGCTACATCAGATCCTTGATTTCCGTGCCCTATTACTCACTGCTATCTGTGAGCTGAGACTTGCCCTATTACATAAAAGCAGTGTCACCTCTGGATTAGATCACAGAGAAAAATATCGACTTATTCTGGCTTATCTCTATCAAAATCATGAAAATGCTTCAGCTGAGGAAAATGCCACATACTGGTAATCACCTCCTCAGGAGTCAGGAAACAGGAGCTGTCCATCACTGAAGGGGGATGCCCCAGGCTGAGCTGGTGCTCTCATGGAAGGATGGACAAACCAAGTCCCCCAGGGCCATTCTTGGAGAGTTGAACAGTTATCAACACCTGAAGGTCTCTCTAAATTTAGGTGATCCTGGACTTTCAGACCACTGACTTTTACCCATTACAGGTTCACAACCCTGAACGAGTCTCCAGTGTCAAATGTGGCCTCTAGAACATCAGCTGAGGAGAGGGCATTAGAAGTTAACAGAGGAGGAAGCTGACTGCTAGTAGTTCCAATCTGGCAGCATCTGCATCCCAGTCTACATAATACTGACTCTATTACTGAGTTTTTCCCTCTTTATTTTTAAGTACGAGAAATGGAAAGACGGAACAGCAAAAAAAATGTGCATCTCAAATACAACACAATTGAGAAAAAAATGAAAATAAAAGTATCAATAGGTTTTCTTATGGAGAAATTGAGAATTGTTCATGCTTAGATAAATTAAAAATGTAGAATTAAGTAAAATGGAAAAAGTAGCTCATAAGGTGGAATACCACAGACAAAAGTATCTGTAAAATCTACTGATAGAACTACTGGTATAATTTATAGGTTCATGGAATAAGAGGTGAAGAGCCTATGAAACTGTTTTAGCTCACCAAACGTTCTTGAGACCCTACTGTGTGCCAGTATCTGAACCTGAGATCATGAGTAAGACCTAGTTCCTTTGCCTGCTAACGTGGCAGCATACAGAGTTAGTTGACAGGTAACTTTGGAATAATGTGGAAGGCGTCAAAATGGGTATATAATGAGAGGACTGATAGATTCCCAGGGAAGGAGCTGTGATAAGGGAAGTTAAAGGAAAGGACAGTGCGTAAAACTCACACTCTGTTGACAGCCCCATCTTTATCTCCCTTGACTCTAAGGGATCATATTTGCTTCGATTGTAAATGAACTTAACTAAAGCAGACAGTTTGAGTCTTCCTGAACTTTCCTTTTGAAATACTTTAGAACTTTATGAGTAATTTTTAAGGTGATGCTAAAAGGACCCCCCCCCCCACCTTTCAATTGAGAATGAGTTATAGTACGGTCCTTTAATTTAATAATAAATGAATCATTTTTTTGTTGTTTCTATAAAAAACTAAGCTTGTATCAAAATAGTCTATCCAACAGAAAAGTTTCTGAGACTGTGCAGAATCCACAAAGTGTGATTTCAAACTCTCCATCCCCACATCTTGGAAAACAACTAATGATACTGTATACTTTAGTACGAGTTCTACAAGCATTAATTCATGTTATTCTCAACACAATCCTGAAAAATTGGTGCTATTATCCTCCTACTTTACCTATGAGGAAACTGAGGCAGAGAGAATCTTATGTCTAAATTTCTGGAGCAGCCAAGGCCAGAGCTGGCATGCTTGACACCTCTATAAAGACAGCCACTAGCTCGGTCATAAAAGTGATGGCAAAGAGCAAAGACACAGAGATCGACATGAAAAAAAAAAAGTGACAGAAGTTGCTTTAAAAACAAACAAACAACAACAACAAAAACACAAAACACACACACACACAAAAATCACTTGAAGAAATCATTCCATTAAGAAATAAAAAGAAAGCAGAATCCAGTTCCGTCCCTAGGTAGCACAATTCAGGAGTCTCAATACATTGTGGGAAAAATCTCTCGTGATGTTTCATAAAGTTAATCGCTGTTCTGGTAAGTTCCCGATTTTTTAATTATCTTGGAAAAAATGTTGGATTGTAACAGCAAAATGGGAGAAGCCTAGGGCAATGGGTGGTTGCAGTAATAAAGGAGCTGGTGGTCCAAATGAGGCCAACAAGTGAGTTCACTAGTCACTTCTATCTTCTCTTAATGGATCTGTTTTGCATCCTGAACCCCTATGAACAAACTAGTTAGATTAGCATTTTAATGGACGATATGGTGTTTTAAAGGAGATCAAGAGAAACGGTGACTGAAAAGGCTCAAGTTGTAGAATAAAATTCAAAGACAGGAAAAAGATGGCTCTGGGCCTTACCCACCTTCTCTACAAAGAGGGAATCTGCAACCCCAGGAATTGTCCATGCTGACACCCCGTACCCCATAGTCACACTGCAGATGAGAACACAATGCACTCTCGCATTTCTGTAGCGCCCTCCATGCAAGCATCCCAGGGTGCTTTACAATCATTATGAGTTAAAATTAAAACTGAAGCACATACAATTCCTAATAGAATCATTTTAAAAATGCTAAACAGAACAAATAACTTTTAAGTCTAGATTTAAAAGTCCCAACTGCCAGCGCGTTCCTTACTTCAATTGGCAAAGAGCTGCAGAGTAGGGCTGAGGCTCTCTCCTGTTATGTTAAAGGCTCTCTCATGTTTTTCCTCCTCCTCAGAGCAGGTTATGATCAAGCAGTTTCCAATGAAGGAAGGGAAAATTGGGTGCCTGGAGCTGTTTTGATGATTCTGAATTTAAGAATTTTTGTTTGTTTGTTGTTTATGAGTTTGTCTGGGGCCAAAACCTGAAGCGAAGTAGAGGTTTCAAAAGCAAATTCAGAGGGAGCCCAAACCTAAAATTTCAGTAGCAATTGTCAAGATTCAAAAAAACCTCACAAAAAGTGCTCTAAACCTCTAGCTGTTTTAACAAGAAAAGCAGATGATTGATTAGCGTGATTTGGCTGACGTTTAAAAAAAAATTGAAAATAGTATTTAATAGGCTTTCTCTCAAACCATGTCTACTCCTAAGCCTTGGCAGTGTTTATTATTCTGCAAATCAGAAAAAAAAAAAAAACCAGGGGAAATGCTCTCATGATATGGTAATTTTCCTTGCATTAGTGATTTTGAGGTCAAAGGAAACCTGTTCAGATCTAAAACAAAGCATAGGTAAAATTCTATTAAGTGAAAGTGAAGTACTTACATGTTGTTAAGCACTCTGTCAATTGGCTTGGCTTATACTCTTTTATGTTTTACTATCATGAAAAAGATAGTGGCTATAAAATATTTGAGATCAATTCACTTTAAGTTAGATGCTTTATTAAGTTTGGATTTTTTTTGATTAATATGTCTAAAAGGTTAGAGAGAGCTAACATCAGACTACAGTAAAATCCTTATGTATCTAAATCAGCTAAAATGAGCCTGACACAAGAGATTCAAAAGGGGAAATTTGCAGTTTGAAGGATACTTCCATTGTACACTCAATCTACTATCATGTTAATATGGGGCAGGTAGCTTATGAAGTTGAAAGAGGAACTAGAAGTAATAACTGGTTCCAAAAAAAAAAAAGCAGTAAAAGTGTCGGTATAAATTTGGCAATTTGTGCAACTACCCATATAAGACTGCTTTACCATTTCCTTTATGAATCTACACATTAATACAGCTGCTGAAAGTGATAAAACAAAACACAACAAGCCAGTGAGAATCAAGTACTTCAGTGCCTGTGGGCAGGTATTTGTAACCTGAGACTCCGAGGTCAGTAGGCTAAGGACTAAGGAAAGTTTTGTAATCTGAAGGAAGAGGTGTGTGTGTGGGGGGGCCCCTATATGGAGATTTTTTTGGGGGGGAGGGGAGTTACAAAATCCTACAGTCAAATCCCAAATAGGAAACTTTCTCCTTTAAAATGGAGCTGCTCGTTATGTTCTCGTCTGTCACTGCAGGCCAGTGGATGACTCAAGTCTGTAACTTATAGACTGAAAAACTCATCTGACCCTGTTTCCACTGAAAATGCCCCAAATCGTCTTGGGGTTCAAAACAAAGAGCCATTAGCTCTGTTACACCCTACCGATCCAGAGGGAGGTAGAAAGATGGGGCAGAGAAGGATTGCCACTGAGCTATCACATTCAAACAACTGGGAACCTCCCGAATTCATTATCTTAGCAGCTAGTCCCCGTAGTCTAACTCATGTTCTCAATGAGGGCCATAAAGCCATGGTACTTTGAATGCCAGTAATGCACAAGCAACAAAATCAAAGATTGTGTCAGTACCCACCAGTCAAACCCATGTAAAAGAAAAATCTCAGCACTGAAAACTTCAGAGAACTCAAGCATTTTATAAAGCCTTGCAAAGGCATCTGAGAAAGGCTTAAAATAAAGTTCTCTGTCTATGTATGACCAGGAAGATACTGTAGTAAGCTCACAGTTGCTGGGGGGTGAATTTTGACCCCAACACTGTATCAGCGATGGAATTAGGCATAGGTTCCACAACAGAAAATGAGAAATAAAATGATCTACTGCTCGAGGTGATAGAAGCTCATTTGATGCATCGAAAGCACTAAATAAAAGTTAACTATTATTATTTCAACCATTAAGATGTGTCATCCTTATTGCTGCAGAAGAAATAGGATGACTGTCACAGAGCAGGCTGTCAATTCACATTTTTGAATGAATAAATATGTGACTGTTTCATAGGTTAGAGTCACACTTGAAATACTGCCTACGAATACTGATGCAGGATATTCTCTAGAGAGAACGTCGTTATTAATGTTTATTAAACATTTTTCAGAAATGTCATTCCAGAACAAAAATTAAGGGGAAAAAAGCACAATGTGCAGTTTTGAAACATTTCTCATATGTAACACAGAGCCATTGTGGACAGGGAGTCTGAAATTGTTGGTTCAGTGTAATGTCCAACACAGACTGAGAAGCAACCACGATTTAGCAAATGGCTGTAGAAATGGCAGTCAGTTCCAGAGAATCAGCAAGGTTAAATGCTGAGGTGCAAGAGAGCAGACAGCTCCCCTTTTTATCACTTTTGTCACTGCCTAATAAAAAGTCTGACATACATTAGATCCTGAGGTGCTCTCAGCATTTTTTTTTCAATACTATGTCTACATGGAATGTTCAAATTTAAATATATGTACCTTTGTCACATGACTATAAAAATGGCAAGTCTCACATTTTAGGGGGACTTCAGCTTGAAGCTCCTACTCCTCAGATGAGAAAAAAACAGAAAATAACCAGGGTCTTAAAAAATATCAAAGTTGTGATATGTGAGAGCATGTGTATGTGTGTGTGTCGGGGGTGGAGGGGGGAGTGGTTTGGAGAGGTGGAACCTGTCAGATTAAAATCTCTCAGGAATATTTAATCTAGACATTTTAGAAGACATTAAGCTGGCAGAAGTAGTAACTGACCTTTTCCTTATGGTACTTTCATCAAAATGATATATCCTTATATCAAAACATATTTACCCAGTGTTAAGCTCAGAGTAAACTATCATCAACATGACATCTTTTATTATAAATCAAAATGCTTACTTTTTTTCACTTCCAATGTACCGCCCAGATTCGTAATCTCAAAGTTCTCATGACCACAGACTTTCTTGTCCCCAAGCCAGGCTTTTTCCCTCCTCCCAACTTGCATATATATATATATAATGTTGTAGAATATATAACATCCAACTTATCTAACCACATCCACTGAGAAAAGCAAAGTAACAACAAAATGTTCAACCTCAGGTCTATAATAAGCTAAGCATTTCTCATGTCTTGGAACATTGTTCAAAAACAATAATACACAAAAAACTTAATAAATGGATGTCAATCTATTTGGGCAGATTTATGACAGGAAAGCAGCAACAGAAATAAAGGTATGAATTATAAATCAAATCACATCAACACTCATGGAATTTCTGCAGCTAGAGAAAATCTTGCAAACCATGATCCAAGAAACCCAAAATACTAAAAATCAACTTAAAAATCAACACTTACTTTAAAATGTCCCATTAGGAAAGGACTTTGGCTCAGTCATTAGCCAGGATGTTGACTTTCACCTCTAGGGACATGGCTCTGAAGCCACCAAAACAGAAGTCGAGGAAGCAGGACACCTTCTAGTTCAGAGAGTCTAAGTCCAAAGTGCATTATCTGCTCAGCAGTGTGGGACAGTCCTCCTCAGAGGGAGGGTCAGAATCCCAGGGCAAGTTCCTTGGGGCTACCACTCCCTGGCCCTCCTGAACTCGACCCTATAAAGGAATCTACTTGCCCACAGGGGTGGAATTTTTATTCCCCATATTATTAAAGAACCCTATAGCCATACTGCTGGGATATCCTTTCATAGTGAACCGAATTTAAAAAAACCCTTCATGCTCAGTAAACTGTATGCGAAGTATGTGCTAAAAGTTCTCTTGTTAATGAACCAGAATTCCACAGGACACAGGAAGTCCCAGCACTAAGCATCTCCGAACCTGGTCTCATTTTGCACAAGACAAAGGCCATGTTTTGTATGTGAGACATTTTCACCACAGTGTCTTCTCCACCGAATCTCAAGCATAGGGGAGAGGAGAGCAGGTTTGTATTTTGGACTCAACTTTGCCGAACTGCATTTCCCTTAATAATTTGACAGAAAAGAAGGGAAACAAATGGAAATATCTCATAATTAAAAGATTTAAACTGAGTATCAGATTCATGGATTCAATCTAGAGAAACAAAAGATGCAGCAAAATATAAAATAACTCCCTCACTGAGAGAATAGTTTGCATTTTCTTCATAATGCTAAATATTAAGTTAATTTTAAATATTTGCTGCTGCTCAATTATACTTAGTTTAGTAGTTGTTTTTTTTCCCCCCAATTCTATTTGAAAGAAAGGAAGGTTGCCATTACAACTGAAAGAAGTTACTGCCTATCCTTACCACTGAAAGATGGCAGTGGGCTCTCTAGCTAACCATGCCCAGGAGTTCTGAAGGCCTCTCTACAGAATTTCACCAGAGCGTAACTCCACCAAGTCTCGAATTTCATTTTGTTATGCATTTAATGTTATAATTGTCTGTATTCAATTCATTCCCCATGATAACATTAAGTAAGTTCACAATTGTATTTACAAGCTATAGTGAGGTAGTTTATTGGCTGAATGTTGATGTCACTTAACAATCAGTTCTCACTGCCTATATTAATAATGTATTAATAAATACTACTTATCCTCTAGCTCATGGGTAAACACCATAAAACTTTGCCTGAATCTATTTCTAAAATCAATGGGACATTTAGAAACATGAAGTAGCTGAAATTCCAACACTGGATGTTTATATATATTTTAAACTAGTTTTGAGGCCAAGTTTATTTCTAGAACATTTCAAATTTTTAAATGCTAGTAACCAAGTGACATATTATCTGAGATGTACAAAGTCCCAGAGGTAAGCGTCACCTGCTTCATTATATAATCCTATTGATTTAACTGTGTTTAATTAATTTAAATTACTTTTATTCAATGGTTATAAATTCACATCCGCTCAACTCCAAAGGTAAGAAAGGGGAAGAAAGAAAGAGAAAAGCTAAAATGACCGAAGAATTACAAGAAATGGACACTACGTAAAAATGATTTTACCTGCGGCTACAGTTTACCTTGAAAGAATACAGAAAGCCATCAATAACTATAAACTCCATTCTTTCACTTCATTCTCTAATTACTCATAAATATCAAAGCAAAGTGGAAAGATGACAGTGCTGCACACCTGCCATGGACGGAGTGTCCAAGAAACAGTCACACAGAAGCCCACAAGCCTCCTTCCAAAAGTACCTGGTCTCTCCACCAGCATCACAACAGAAACACACTTTGAGAATATTTTAACTGCAGAAATGTTTGTAGCAGTGTCACAGAGTTCAAGTTCAAATGACCAACAAACTACCATTCATAATGACCTTTGAGGCTTTAATTAGAAGCAACACTTAAAATTCAGTTAAAAATCTAATGAGACCAGCTCTTCAATGACACCAAGTCACAGGATGACCTTCCACTGGTTTTGGGCACGGAAGATGGCACTGTGACACAGACGTAGGAACCACACGAGCAGATTCACAACACCCACTCTCTCTTTTACTTGAAATCAGTTGAACAGTGTTACAATGCTTGATTTTAGATCTGGAAAACAGGTAAGCTCGCTCTCAAGCTTCAGCTGCCCTGTCCAAAATTTGCTCTAAAATCATGTACAAAAATATTTAATTTTTGTCTCATTTCAAAAATCCCTGATCGTAAGGCAAGACATCTCAGGCAGGAAAAACAAATCCACTTAAAAAGAAAAGTAAACCAATGCCACAAATCTGGTACCAAAATGCTAATGAAAAATAACTATTCGATCTTTAGTTATAGGCAAAGAATTCCTGTTACCTTCGTCATTATTCTGGCTAAATGCTTTTCTTTCTTTCTTTTTTTCTTTACTTCTAATGAACAAAACACCCCCAAACTCTACTGTGCTTTTAATTGGGTAGCGTGGCGACGTCGTGTGTATTAACACTTCCATGGTCACTGCCACAGATTAAAGGTTCCAGGAAACTCAAGTCACCTTCACTCTTTCCTAAAACAAGGGCACTCGGGAATGGAGCTTCGGTGCTCAGAGCACTCAGAAGCGGAATCTCAAACAAGCCAGCGTGGAGTTGTGCTGAACTGTTTTTCTTGCGCTCTTTCCCCCATGGAGAATGGAGAAAAAGTGTAAAGGCTCTGCTCAGAATGAAGCAGGCATAATTTTTTAAATGTCATCACTGGTCAAGTCACTTTGAATTTCTGGCAGATTCTTGCTTGAGCCTATGGAGCCCCATCAAACCTTACACCAGGACTGCCCGAGTTGTCTTATTATTTATTACATGCTATGCTAAGTACCTGTGAAAGGGGGCACTCCTTGGCCAACGAACTCTGATTCATATCTTTCAGTAAGTCCTTCAGAGCATTCCTTACTGTGGTGTGCGACCATTGTTCGGGAGGCAAGTCTTCTAGTTTGGGGCAACTATTTGAGACATAGATTAGAAAGGGGATTATTACAAGATTGCATCCCGCTGCAGAACATTCCTTTAAGACAGACAGATTTCATTTTGCGCATCAAACAGATGCATCTGGAGATTGCTCTCGGTCTCCTGATTGTTCCGATTAGTTAATTACTTTATACAACACATCTGCTGTATCGATGCATGAATTATACATCAGCTGCCTGTGGTGGCTATTTTTTCACGTTACTTCTACCTTCCTGCTCTGATGCGCTTGGGAAGACAATTTAAGGTGTACTGCTTTCTCACCAGCCGTCGTGAAAAGCATTAACGTATTAACCACCTTCCCTTCGTGACTCCGGTTGTACGAATTAAAATGAGAAAAAAATATATAAATAAGTGAGATCGCGGCAATGGTGAATAAGGCATTCTTTCACAAAATGTACACAGATGGCACTGTTCATGATACGCAAAAATATTTTTCTCTTAAGTAAACTTTATGTAAAATGCCTTCTTTTAATGCATCATTTAACTGACTTCACATACAAAAGTCTTGTCATTTGATAACCTGCACAAACCTATAAATTTTTTTTTTGGGGGGGAGGGATGATGGGGGTAAGAGGTAGCTTTTAAATTATGGACTGAAGTTAAGCAAATAAAGCAGAAGGTGTAGATGGTAACAAAGTCAATTGGGATTAACCTTTCAGGGACAGTTAAAAAAAAATTGAAGGTTGACCAAACAGACTTTATTTCAAAAGACCAGCTAGGGAAGATATTCTGCCCTAGAACTGTTGTCCTGACTCACCTGTGCAACTGAATTTTCAATGTGACCACATGATACACGTCTTGAAGCATATCTGCTACTGTAGCATCAGGGGCATCTGTCACGTAAGACAGTGGAACTGGATTCCACTTTCCGACCTGGATTAGCCCTAGTCCAGATAAAGAGAGGATGTCACTAAATATTTCACCCTCCAGATAATGTATCTAGTAGGAAGTCTTTTCTTCTCTCATTGCCCCCACCCAAGCAATATTGTTATTTCTGTTTGAATGATTCCCTTCCCTCTAAAAGGCAGGTCAATGAAAATATTCACAGCTTAGCTTTCCAAATTGTAAAATTATGTAAATGATTGTAGGGTTGTTTATTATTTTGGAAATAAAACCCCATCAATAAAACCTAGGCAGAGGCCACATTTTCCCAACTTAGAGGAAGTTCTAATAAGACATAGCTGAACCAGTTCTAAATAGCTTTACGATTTAGATAAGATTCTCCACTGCAATGGGAATCAGCATTGAAAAATACTTTACAGCCCATAAAACCATCAGAAACAGAATAAAAGAAACAGAACTAGATATTCAGTCATAAATGCAAATTGACTCTCAACAGTCCATCTGCTCAAATACGCTCCTCACTTCCTTGTGGGTCCTCAGTGGAGCAGATTATTAAGGTCAATAAGCATACTAATGATTCAGCTGAAGTAATTTAAAAAAAAAATCTACCTCGACATTCCACATGAGCAAAATGTGTGTTAACTAAACCAAACTGAATTAAGGCAATTTTTTAAAGCCACAGTCTATAAGGAACCAATGCAATACACAGGCTACAGTGCTTTGAATTAAAAATACCCGGTGCTTTCTCTGCAAGGTAAACAAAAGATGCCAAGCAGTTCTTCAAACCCCACATATGTGTTATTTACCTTTGGCCTGGGCAGCAGAGCTATGCGAATAACCCAGAGACAGCAATGCCATTTCTATCAGCTGGTTGAAAAGCATATCCTTTCTCACCAACACAAATTCTGCATGCTCCTCTTTGCAATCATATTCAATGGCGTTTTCGTAATGTTCCACCACACAGAAAACTGGTAGCATGGTTCCTATCAAAAAGACAGAAAAAGAGACACAAACCAACAATCTTCAGGAATACATAGTGTGTAGGGGGGTAAGCAGGGGAGAGGGAGGAAAAACTAAGGGATGAAAATAAATCTTCACAACCATGAGGGAAGGGAGACTGTTTCCAAGGCAGACAGGCCACAGACAAGACAGGCATGCACACACAAATATATACATTCTTTATTATTTTTAAGTTGGAAGACAAATATTTAGAACATGAACTTGGTTCTGAGGTAACACGGTCTCTGCTTTCATATTAACACTGCATGTTCCAAAATTAATTCATGCAGAATTACCTTTCTGATCAAATAATACAGCTGACAACAGAGAAATAAGTGTCCTGTCTGATCTGCTGTGAGTGGTACTCGGTATGCAAGCTTAACTCCTATACTTGTCTTCAGACAAACAGACCTTCGTCACGCTTTTCCTACCTGCTCTTCTTAATACAAAACTCTTCCATCCATACCCATACAAACTAAAATCTTTGACTTAAAAATTTTTAGCAATTTTCTTCCATTTTGAAAGATATTTAACAATTCCATAAGAGAAACAGAAAACTTAACCAAATTGATGCTCAAAATACATGATTTCAATACGAGCACAACACAGATAAATAAGATTTATTTTGATGGTCATTTATTTAATCTACCTGAGAAAAAAGATATCACAATAACTATATGTCTTTAAAATGAACTATCTTAGTTATCATAAATGAGATAAAAATGAGAGAGAGAAAAGGAAATTGGTCTCATCAGGACATATTAGGATAAAGGAATCTGCCCTAGATGTGATATGTTCTCCTTTATTTACTCTAATCCAATGGTATATAACTCAGGAGCTGGATGATTAATAAGCACAGGCCACACCACTATTAGAAAAGAGGCTTCTAGAAGCTGAAATCACGGACTGCTGTAGTTCCCAAGGTGTTTATGCAGCCAGAGCACTGTCAGACTTCCAATGATAAACGGAAAAGGGTTAAAAGCAGATGCATCTGAACTGTGCTGTGGCAAACTGCCAGGAGAGTATCATCTTTAGCATAAATGATGACAAGGGTTACTTTAACAGGGCACCCAGGATCCCCAATTAGTCCTCTAACATTAATGCCTCTGTAAGATCTGCCCTCTGAACTCGCTGAGTCCTACCAACTTCTGAAGATGCCTAGTGCATACCAACCAGAGCTGAAAATCAGGATCTCCTCCTGACACCAGAGATGCTCTTTAAAAATGCTCCACTTGCTTGTCTGTGCTGAACAAAAGCCGGCAATAAAGCAGCTACATTTTTCTACATGTGCATCTTCACCAGAGCTGGAGTGAACTGTGCATGAGAGATTCCAGCTCTGACAAACAAACCCCTTTAGGTTTCCTCAGAAAAGCCCACAAAGTCATTCGGAGGTACCCAACAGGCTAGGCATGGAAAACAAGTCACAGAGCTTGCCAATATCCCTGTCATTCATTCAGCTGTTTTGTACCAGAGAGGGAAGCCATCAGGGATCAGAGGGAGACTTGGGGAGACCACAATAAAAATAGCAATATGCAAAGTGATGATTTCTTCCTTGGCTGGAAAGGACTTTGGCAAAAATCGTCTCAACAAACAAAAGCATCCAACCCCTTTTACTTAAGCTTTCTCAGCTCAGCCACAATTTTTATCTGACACCTGTCACACAGAAACCATGCACATGAAAAATATCACCAAAAAAAAAAAAAAAAAAAAAAAAAAAAAAAAAAAAAAAAAAAAAAAAAAAAAAAAAAAAAAAAAAAAAAAAAAACACAAAAACCAAAAAAAAAACAAAAACACACAAACAAACCCCACCACCACCAAAAGGCTTTGGTAATTCTGTTGTTTGAAGTAAGCAGAGAACCTTCTACGTTCCACTGCATTTTAAAAATAAGTCTATGAATGCTGGGCTTTAAAAAGAAAAAAAGAGAAAAAAAAGCATTTGAGCAGGAAGTGAAATTACTGTACTTCGGTTTCTCCTCCCCCTGTCCCGATGTCTTCAAAGAGTTGGGTTAGTACAACAAAAATATATGCAGTGATTTTTCTTCTTAGAGGATTATATAGACATGTTCTACGCTAAGGTGCTCCTGAAACCTGCTTCTGCCAGCTTTTCAATCTCCTGAAATATACTGGATTTATTTTGGACTTATTGATCAAATTTAGAGGTACCCTGTAGATAATAAAGGAGACTATTGATAAAGTGACAACAGTATCATTTAATTACAAATCTAGTTGTTAAATCTTCTCACAAACTGTCACAGTGGTCCTGATACAGGGAGTAATACTGAACAGGAGCCTCCTCTCAACTGTCTGATTATTTGTGCTGGTGTTTGGTGAGACTTCCAACTACAGCAACTTCATAACCTTCTAGCATTAAAAGGGGAGTGCACTGGTCACTGCTGAATGCTAAAAATACCACATGATTTAAACCTGGAGGCAGTCTTAGAAGCTTTTGCTGAAGGTTTATGAGCCTGTGTAAACAGCACGTCTGCCATAAGGAGCAGTGAAGTCTGTAGAATCCTTGTCTAAAACTGTCCTGGCATTAAAGTTTGCTGTGCAAATATCACATAATACCAGAGACAGCTAAAATCTCCTATTTAGGAATTTATGGAACTTATATGTTTGCAGGCGTCAGAAAGTCTTTTTTATAGAGCCCCAGTGCTTCACAGTACAATATTAATGCACTCTGTTTGAAAAGCCGTAATAAATTATATTTTTAATGCTCTTACCCTGGCTTTCTTAAGATGCATACATTCTTGGCAAACAATCAATAAATAGGGTAATCATGAGTAGAGGCCAAAGAATTTGCTGAAGAGCTGTTTTTCCATTTTTAATAGATAAAGATCTAACAATACGGACTGCTGTGTCTGTTCATTTCGGGATCAATATATTCTTTGTTTTCGCCAAACCAAGGGGAAAATAAATGATTGTATGATAAATGTTATGCATCAGACACAGTGAAATTCCTCTGCCTTCTAACTTTATCTATTTAATATTCTCAGTTGCTAAAAGATGGCATTTTTAATCCTTTACTTAACAAATGTAAGAGAACCTGAATCCCAAGCGCAGTCACTCAGAGACAAAGTGTGTTCGCAGGCACCCACATTATACTCGGCACAGGTAGTGCGCTCCCTCCAAACAACTGCCAGCAACACCAAGTTGTCTGACTCCCATCAATTTCATATGAAACTGCTAGAAAGCCGTCATCCAGGCACACAGCCTGCTTCGACTTGCCTAAATCTGCTCTTCCTTCATCAAAGTTATCCAATTTTAGCAAATATCAAAAATTAGACTCATCAAGTTTTTCACTGCTAAATAATGAATTTGCTCTTAAGGAAAAAAGCCACCAGAAAATGCTATCGCAAAACTTTTCTACCACATCAAATATGATTTCCATTATTTCTAAAACAGCCTGACAACTAGTAATCCTATGAAAAAGTGTGGTCCTCAAATAACCTAAGTGTCTTATTCTCAAACAGGGTTCGTTTGAGCAAGAGCAACCTATGTATATCCTCTACCACTACCTTAGCCAGGGGAGCTTTGTGTAACCAAGACCTTTATACTGAATGCAGCACTTAGCATCTAAAATGTCCAGTGATCCTAGTCTCCAGGAGAAAAGGATGCACCAATCAAGCGCAGAGTTCACACTTTCAAAACATGGCTGACGCTGCAACCAGGAATGTAAGCCGTTCAGACCAGAAAGAGAATCGAGGAAAAGAACATACAAAAGTCAGTGTTGCCTCTCCACCCCAACACCAAGGGGGCGCTGGGAAGACACAAGGGTTCAAATCCTTCCAGGATCTGGCCTGGAAGTACTATATTTATTTACCTTTCCTAAGGTTGGTTTTCATCAGATGGCCCGAGTGTTTTAAAGGCACTCCCTGCATTTTTGCACCTGTACTCCCAAGCCTTCCTCTTCCTAGCGGGCTCCCGTTCTGCTCCAGGCGGGCAATCTTGGCTGGTGGACCCTTCGGATCGCTCACATTGTTAGACATTTCTGAATGTTCTTTCCCCTGAGTTGCCTCGTTCAAATGATCCATACTCAGTTACCCTCTAAAGATCACCTGCCAGAATTAAAAAAGAAAAGACATGTTACAATTGGTGGGTCTCAATCTCTCTTTCTCTCCCTCTCTGTGTACAGGCACATATGTATTCATACACATATATGTTTTACCCCCTCGATATTCGTAAGATTGCTTACCTAGAGATAGAACAAACTGCAGATGTTACCATGTTTCTAGACAACAGCATTATATCTCCATTCAAATTAGAGTCATAATTTGTGGAAACTGTCCTCACTGCACTTAAATTAAAAATGTAATTTTTCATCTACTGACAAAACTAAGATGGGAAGGGCCTACTTTTAGGAGAAGAATGACCACAATTATAACTAAAAAGAAAATAAAATTTATATAGTCCCATTTTGAAAAATTAAAAACTCACTGTAGTACACGATAGCAACACTTTAAGGATGTTAACCTAAGGATGGAAGGATCATCACAGTTCAAAAATAGTAGCTAAAGCTGATACATGTGTTTACATTTTTACTTAAGATTTCATTTTTATGAAGGGAAAATATACATACATCACTTAAAAGAAGGAGGCAAACATCTACTTTTTAAGCTCCACATTGTCTTTACCAGTTAATTTATAGGAAAAGTTTCAAGAGTTATCTGATCTGTTAAACAACTAGTCCTAGCTCAACATGTGACTGGATCATTTTATCCTTAAGCAAATGGATAGAAGTAGGCAGTTTCTTCAAATACCCCAAGTACTAAAACATCATGACACATATGCTTTAGAATTAACATTTAAGCATTCATTGATAATAGAATGCCATTGCAACAATTTTAACAGAAAACGTATGAAAATACTATTTGACAAGTGTCAAACTTGCTATTTAAAATTTTTTTCATGACTTTGTTAAAACAATCACTAGCGCTCAAAAATAATCTCAATATGCAATGAAGTCAAAGTCTTAAATTCAACAACTTAACAGGTAATCACCTTCAGTTATACACTGGACATCAACTTTCCATTTTTAACAGAGCAACTAGCACAATATCAAAGGTACCTTTATCAAAAATACAGATTTAACATGAATTGGCAAGAGCAGGTAGCAAAATTCTTTCATGAACTTTCGTAGTACTTTAACTATTGAGCTTCTCAATACCAAGGGCAAGGAGACAGAAAAAAACAGAGAACATGGTAATTGCCAATTTCTTTCATCTGTCTGGTAGTAAAACTTATCTTATACCTTTTAAACAGTTATGCCAAAGAAGTTATTTAGAGCCTGATTTGCTAAAAGCAGTTTGTATTTGCAAGGCCATTCTAGAAACCTCTTCTCCCTGTTTAGTCAAAGATGATTTTGTCCCATGTAACCAGAAAAGAGGTGAATAGGGAACGGGAACAATCATCGGACTGTGTAGCTTAAAAAGCAAACTTAACACCAATTGAATAACTACAAACTTGGAGAAATTCTGGCTACTCATCCTCATTCTGCAGGGTGGCACGCTGAGAACTAAAGGTTTACCGTTGAGCCAGGTCCCATCTGTTTTTGGTTATGAGGTTCATTAACAATAAATGTGCCTCTTTTAGCCACTTTTTATCAAGATTACTCTTTTCTATTATATTGAACTGCAGTCGAAGGCCAAAATTAGAGCGATGGTTATTAACTTATTCAAAGCACTCTTTATAATGTTTCATATGGATTATAACACAAAACTGCCTTTTCTGAAATTGGTTGCCTCACCCTAGAGCAGAAGATGAATTTGAAAAACCTGATTAGAAAATACTTAAGCCCTGGGGCAATTTAAAAAAGAAAAGGGGGGGTGAGCAAAAAAGGTAGGGGGGGTGAGTAGACAACATCAAAGTTAATGCTACATAACAAATTAAGTAGTCGTGAGGCTTAACAGCATTATCAAATGTGCGGCAAATGAAAGTGATAGATAATAATTTAGTTCATGTATTGACAATTAAAACATCGTATAGGTCATGCAAAATTGTCCTTCAACTACCCACCTATAAGCGACTATTAAACACTCTGTCATCTAGTAAAAGGCTTTACATTATAAAGCAAAATTACATGCACATAAAACACCCAATTTACTCATTTACTCTGCGCCCAAGGCTAGAGTTCACCAAACCTCAGTTTGGAATTGCAAAGAGCCGCCTCCACCCGGCCTTCCGGACTGACAGCAGGGAACTAACTACGGTCTCAACAGATGCCAGGCTGGAGAGTTTCTTTTGAGTTACACATTTTAAAACCCATTTTAGTGCAACGTCTGGCTGGCACACAGTGAGCACACTACTTTCTCAAAAGCCCATCTCCCTCCTCATAAACTCAGTTCCCTATATAATGACTGAATCAAACTGTGAACTCAGACGCAGCAATTCTTTCCTTTAAAAAAGAAAAAGCCCGAAATTCCGGTTTCAAGAACCTATTCTTTGGCATTGTGGGACGGTTTTCAACGAGTTCCTGGCTGGTTGGCCTCCCTCGCCCCCACAGAACCCCATAATCACATTTTAAGAGCTTGTGCCCTTATCCATTCCATATGGCCGGACCGATCCAGGCCAAGCTTTCACTGTGACCTTTTAAAGAGACAAAGAAGCAAAGTACTATCTAGAAACAGAAACACTGCAGTTTTACTGAGTGAAATTAGCAAAACCGACCTGAAACTCACCACTTCAAAACTTGACAGCATATAAATAACAAAAACAAAGGAGATTTCCTTTGCAGCCCGGGTTCTTGAAGAGAAGTTCAAGACTGATGTTTTCTATGTCCTTTTTTTTTTTAATTAAAAAAAAAAAAAAAAAGCAGCAGACCTGAAGGCGACTTCCCCTGAAATTGTATTATTTTCTCTTCCCCTACCCCCGCTCCCCTAAGCGGGGGAAGGGCAAAAACGAACGTCTAGGAGGAGAGTAGCCATGGGAAAGGGGGGTGAAAAAAATCACCATTCGAAAAACAACATATAGGGTTTGTAAAAATGTCTAACCTCGGAGAACGGGGCTTTCGATGGGGGAGGAGGGGAGAGTGGGAAGGAGGGAGGAGGGAGAAGACAAAATTGATCTGACAAGTGATTCGTGGGGGGGGGGGGATCGTAAAAACAAAGCAAAACCCCGTTAGGAGCTGTGCACTGTGGTGGTGCTGGGGAAGCGAGGTGGTGACTGAGGATTCTCTTAAAAAGCCAAAAAATCACTGCGGACAAGGGCTCCAGAAAGGGAGAGCGAGGTGGGGGGGGGGGAAGGTCCCCTCGCTTCCCTCCCTCCCTCCTGCTCGCCCGGGTTCTTCGGGGAGGACAGAAAGTCTACTTCTGGCTGTCACTTGCAATATTGTTCTCCAGTCGCCCGGGAGAACGCCGGCGGGGAAGGCCACCTCGTCGCCCCGGCGGCCGCCCCCAGCCCCCTCCCCGACAATTGCGCCTGGTATTGACAAACCTTAAACTTTCTTCCCACAGCCTCGCGCCCCCCCGCGAGGGCTTCTACCGGGGGACAGCGAGGGCGGGGGGCAGAAGGTCGCGAGCCAAGCCCCGGGAAGGCACTAAGATGCCACTTTGGAGTCGGCCCTCGCTGACGACAGCCCCGAGGACCCTCTCCCAGCCCATGGACGCGAGGCGGGGAGCGTCTGGGGAGCCGCGAGAGTGCGGGAGCGAGCAGGAGGGTTTGGGGGGGAGGGGAGGGAATCAGCAGGCACCCCCAGCCACCTCCGCCGCCTCCGCCGAGACCAACTCCCCGCCCCCTCCCCCCCCAAAAGTCGCCAAGCTTCTCACTCCGCCCGAGTCTGAGGTAAACAAGGAGCACCACAATGGCACTTGGACTTCGGGGTGCGGGGAGAACCCCAGGAACCCCAACCAAACTGAGGAGTTTCCCGAAATCAAAGAGGGGAGTGGGGAGCGGCCCCCCTGGAGCGGCCCGCGCCGAGGCGCGGTCCCCACTCGGGCGGGCTAGAGGGCGGCCGGGGCTGCTGTTGTGCTGACGAGGCCGGCGGTTGCCGGGTGGCGCGGGGCGAGGTGTGTGTGTGCCGGGCTGTGTGTGCGTGCGTGTGAGCGCGAGTCCCCGGACGGGGCTGTTCCTCTCGCTCGCCCTCGCTCGCTCTCGCTCGCTCTCCCCCTCGCTGCCGTCGCTGCCCCCATTAAATTATGAGTTGACTCATCCCGGCCGCTGTCGCCGCCGCTGCCGCCGCCGCCGCCGCCGCCGTGCCCAGCTCGGCTCCGCGCGTCCGCCCGGGCTGCAGCCCTCTACGCCGCTGCTGCCGCCGCCGCTGCTGCTGCTGCCGCCGCCGCCGCCGCTGTGGCTGCCGCTTCTTCCTCCTCCTCATTTTAATACAAAATCACCCCGCTCCCGGCCCCAGCCCCGAGCACGCAGCCTCCTCCCGGCCGCCCGCCGCCGCCCCGAGCCCTTCCCCAGCGGGGCCGGCTCAGCCGCCGCGTCCGGGGAGCGGGAGCGAGCGAGCAAGTGGCGGCGGCGGCGGCGGCGGCGGCGGAGGAGGGGGAGGGAGAGGAGGAGGAGGAGGAAGGGGGTGCGGAGC
>PVHY01009637.1:9885-55503 GCA_004024945.1 Uropsilus gracilis
GATCGCGGTTCGAGTCCCCACCTGGGGCCCGTAGTGAGACCTAGTTCCAAAAAAAATAGCTGGGCATGGTGGTGCATGCCTGTAATCCCAGCTACCTGGGAAGCTGAGGCTGGGGATTGCTTGAGTCTGTGATACCCCGGGCAACGAGAGCCTGCGGTCCCACGGGCAAAAAATAGCGAGACCTCGTCTCAAAAAAAAAAAAAACAAAAAAACAAAAAAGAGTAAAGAATAACAGTTTCACTGAATACAAAACGTTATTTCATGTTCTTAAGGTCTTTTATACATGTTGTTCCATCTACAATATCCTTCACTAAATAAGCCTGAAAAACTCTATTTCACCTTCCATGATCTAATTCCAATGTGATACCATTGGAAAGTCCATGATGTTTTAAACTACTGGCTGCTAGGTAAAGTTAACCCCTTCCTGATTTACTTTCTGAAGGTGACATATGTCAACGAAATGCTTAGTTTGCATTTCTACCTATCCTAGTAGACCACCAAAGGGAGCAATTTATCTTAAGTCATCTTTTTATCCCCAGCACCTACTGGCTGGCACACAGGAGGCAAATCAGGTGTGTTGAACTAAAGTAAAAACAGTAAATGCAGGCACAGACATTATCTAAGGGAGTGATGATCTGCTTTAAAGATGCCTTCATTTTACAAACTGCAGGATTCCATTAAAATCTTGTTTTTAAAACACTAGAATTGTATACATCTTGAAACAACACACCAGTTAATCACTCTGTATGAAATTATTTCTATAGTTGTTCAACCATGGATATGCACTGAGCTAGCTTTAACCATTTGGAAGGATGGAAATAAGTTACTAAGCAATCCTGTTCGTGAAGAAATGAACAGTCTGGTACTAAACTGCTGAACAGAAGGATGTGACTTTATTCTAAGTAATCACTAGGAACTGCAAATCAACTGCTCTGGCAATTTTGATTCTAGTACACAAGAGTTTAACAGAGGACCCAACTGCAAGGTTGTGATCACTATGACGGGAAGTCTAATGATAAGATAAACTTTTGGACATGTATTCAAAAAGAAGACAAATATGCAACGAATGAAATAAATAATAGGCAAACTCTGGCCTAGTACAGAAGGGTTTCACTAAATTTCATTTACAGTACACTAGGTGTCAAATCAAATATTCTATCTACATTGGCTGATACGGGCAACAAATACAAGAAATTCACATTTTGTATGTAGCTCTTCATAATTTGTTATTATTTTGATTGCATTTTTATCTTTTTCCTGCCATTAAAGTAGATATTCAAATTTTAAGGCTAATGACTCAAACCCCACAGACTGGGAAACCGAGACCAAATAGAATTGTAAGTACTCCATTAACAAATCATCCTTCTCACTTGACCTAAACATAATGGAGACCTCGAAAAAGATCAAGTGCCAAGTCTTGAACAAGATCTTGACTGTACGAAAGCCAAGATGCTGCAATGTAAGGAATTTGGGACAGAGAGTAAAAAGGAGACAGACTAGCAGAAAAATATGCAAGACCAAGTTTGAAACAGATGCAAATAAACTAAAATACAGCTCTAAAGTAAGTTGCCTCATCTGAAAGGATACTCTTCGAGTCAGCAATCGGCTCAACATCCCCAAGCTGATTAAAATTCATGCTAAACATGCACGTTAAGTAGCACAGTTAAATTGTTGAGAAGGGTCAAGAAAATGAATATTCATTTAATAACACTTTTCCCCTAAAAACCCAACAATTTAATATGGTCCTGATATTGACATTGCTACTTTTTGCTAAACCTGTACAGAGTACCCAAACTGTAACAGAACATTTATAGGAATGCACAAGTAGAATAATATCAGAGACCGCAAATTACTCCATATAATGGAGATAGCTATAAATTGATGTGCTCATATGAACTATCCTTGTTTTAAAGAAAAACCTACGTATTCAAATAATACAATGAGTTATAGAATATCATATACACTAAATTAAAGTTGACAGAAAATGCAATGGTTCTCTCAGGACTTAAGGGACTTACTTGTTCGTTTTTAAAACCAGAAAAATTTTGTATTTCAGGTATTTAGATATCTGTTCAAATGTTTTGATCTCAGATAAGATGCAAAGGATTTATAACCTAAAAACTATCTCTTCACCCTTTCCTAACAATTTTCTAAAGACCAGTTAAAATAGCAACATTCATACCAAAACACCAATTTAATATCATGGTTCTCAAGTTGACAATCAGACAAGCAAAAGCAATACTGACAGCCACAAAAGCCAAAGCTTTTCAACATGCATGGGGTCAATGACACTTACCTGCCACTCTTAGACCATATTACAAAATGTCATGCAACATAAAACAGAAGGCAAATTACTAAAAGGTCTGTGAACCCATTATTTTTCTCTTTGTTTAGAATTAGAAAGAAATTCCTGGAATAAATACATACAATAATTTTTTTAAACTTTTCAAATTAATTATCTGCAAAGATTAAATAATTAAGGTTCACACTTACCTTCTAATATTATGCCCAAATTACTGAGCTTTGAATGGCCTTCATGAACAGATTTGTATTTAAAACACTTTATGAAATAGAGTAATTGAAAAACTGGCCAATTTTTTTTCAACCGATCAGATTTTCCCCAAATACTACTTCTATTAAACAAATCTTAAAGTAGCATTTGTTCTTTCCACTGAAATTTTTCATGAAAATGTTTTCATTAGCGTAGCTTTCAAACTATAAAATAACACCCAACTAAGAGGTAGGAATCTCTTGTAAGAATTCAAATAAAAATATTTTATTGTCACAATTCACTATGTGAAATATTACTTCCAGTTCTAGAAGGCACCAGAAATTTACTCAAACAACTCATAGCTCAGTCATGCAAAGCAGTTAAAAAGATGGCAAAGTGGGAACATTCATTTAGAGCAAGACAAACGCAGTCTACTGCAGGCAAAGAGAAATATAAATATAAAATCATCTTCTCACTTTCAAAATCAAGGAAAAAATTTGGCCCCTGCTCAAGGTCTGTGCATGTCAAAACTTTAAGAAGATTCCCCATGTTAAGGTACCTGTCAAGACAAGAATGAGAAAAGAGAAAATATCCCTTTATAAAAAAGCACATGTGAAATTTATTTTTTAAAAAAATAGTAACAGGGAAAATGTTCATTAGGCCATGAATTCGTCCTTCAGGTTACCCAGACTGTGCTCTGGCAGGCAGCAAACGGGTTCTCAGGGTGTTGGGATGTAGGACCTGGAGGTGGAATGTGGTTTTCCTGTACACAATGGCACAACAGTTGCTCTAAGTCTTCTCAATATTCTCCCAAGACAAGTTTCATTAACGGCCTTATAATGAAAAATTCTGTAAGTATCCCAACAGTGCTACTATTCTGAAAAAGAAATTTCTGATCAAGAATTATTCACAAGGAATCTTGCTTATTAATACTACACTGAAACAACAATTTACGTTGAAGCCAAATTTTGGGCACAGCTCATCTTAGCGTGTCATCTTAAAATGGCAGCATATTAAACTTACTAAGCAAATGTGGGCTACTATTTTGTGGAGGCTGTTTGCATATGGATTCTGGATATGTAGCCCCATTATGATTTTTTTATGAAATGATCCCAGAATTGAGCAGACGTACTGCCGGAGCAGCCACTAAGGCATACTGCGAGAATGTTCATCATAAGGCTCCTTCGCTTCATGGACTAATGAGAGGACAGCACTGGCTACAGACTCCACATGATTCCAGCAAATGAAAAACTAAAGAATTATACATATGATGGTGATGTTTGCCTACAATTAAGAAAAAAGTCATGCAAACTTTGTTTGATCCCCGTATTTTATTAACAAATATTCTGGCTGGCCTTCACTGTGGTGTGAATATAATTAATTTTTCACCTTTACCATTATACACCAGCTGTGAAGGGCTAAAGAGACTTACTTTCAAAGTCCAAGAAAAAATGTGCTGCATTGTGGTCTATGTCCCTGGTTAGCACCTTAATGAGATTACCCATGCCAGCAAACCTAAAAATAAAAATGGCAACATCATTTAGTTCCAGTAAAAAAAATTTTAGCAGAGGCCTGGGATTCGGCAAGGGCTGGCTTGCTCATAATTACCAACAGGTGCAGTGCTATATGCTTTTGGCATTGAAAATGTGGAACAACAAAACTATACTCTTGGCTCTGAGTTTGTAGTTCTTGTCCCTCTTTTCCACATGTCAAAAAAGTTACATAAAGATTGGAAAAAAGATTAGATTTTTACATACAATTTGCAATATTTATATTTGATTAATATCTACGCTAGTGTAACGTTCTTGAAAATGCTTGAAAAATAAATTCTCAATTTAAGCTAACATCAAAAATAAATTCTGCAGATTTTGATACCATTATTTTAAAATAATAGGGATATTTTCTTTCTCGTGGAATCAAATCCTAATGGGAATATAAGGAAAATAATATTAAAACCACACTTAACCATTAAAAATTAAGGGAAACTATTACATAACGACCATTTAAAAATTATACACACTTAAGATTATCTGTATATGTTATACACTTCTAAAATCAGTCACTTTCTATTACTTAACTCTTTGATTAAATAAACAACTATATCAACTACGTACACAAGAAATTAACTTAGATATTAACATATCAAATAAGCATAAAAGGGAGCCAGTAATGACAACCTAGCAAATTTGCAGAGAAACCAGTAAAAATCAGGCATTGACATAAACCTTTATTGCCCAAGAATGTGCCAGTCTTGCCAAGCAAGGCTGAAAGTGGAAGGAGGTGTCAGAAATACCAAAAAAATCAGGGTGAGCCCTGGAAGCTGCAGACTATGGCATGGATACCCACATATTCCTCTCCCCCAGCATCTATCTCGGGACCTGTTCTCCCAATAGGGAGCTGCTGTCAAACACAGATGAAACAAAACATGAAAGTTAACAGTTTTATCTTTGAGAGAAGATTGCTTACTACTCACCCCGCCCCCCCTTACAGAGATTTGAAAAAATAAAACAGTTCTGGCCACCTGCACCGTGCCCCCTTTCTTCACCCTACTTTCTTGGATAATGGGGTATATCCTGATAAGCTTTCTAAAGAGGAAATACATATATATGTCTAACAGTGAATTGCTTTAGAGGCCAAAGTCTAGTAGAATGATACATGCGCTTCTTAAATTATTATAAGCAATCTAATTTATTCACAAATATGGTCAATAATGAAATTTCCTCTCCTTTAAAATTACACGCCCACAATGGGACAAGTCGGGAACTATCTTATTTATTATATTAAGAGCCTCATTACCGAATTTCAATGAATTGCACAATGTTTAATGTAGTTGTTATTAGGTTAGATTAAAACTCAAGAAATATATCCTCTTATTTCTAAATACTGTAAAAAGGTTTAATACATCATACTTTTCTTTAGAGAAAATATTATGCATTTTCCCCAAATCACAATCAAATAGTTATCTAAATTGGTTACTAAATGTATTCAAAAGATTTTTTTAAGGAACTAACTGGAAATAAAATACTTCCGGGCCTTAATTTTAAATGTTTCCAAATATATATAGAATGTTTCCAAACACATACATTTGCTAACAAGACCTGAGACCAAATATACAAAAAATTTCTTAGAGTACCAAAACTTCAACTGCAGATGGAAAATAAGCATGAGAAAAGACAGTAATTGTCTTTAAGAACAAAAAGGCTGGTGTGGAGAGTTTTAAATCAGAATTCCATCTCTGGTTTACCAGCTGCTTGACCTTGACGATGCTATCTAACTTTTCTGGGACTCATTTCCTTCATCAGCAAAATGTAGAGCATAACAATGACTGTCTTACTGGTTATCACAGAATTCAGTGATTCAGTACTGACTTCTTAGTACAATATCTGGCACACAGAAGCATTCAGTAAATTTGGCTAGTATTATCATTAGAGCCCAAAACACAGAAAATAACCTTCTCAAGATAATCATGGCCCCGCTTCTTTTAATACAAACCAGTTTTTAATTCACCTAAGACATTCAATGTTACAAATCACAGTAAACCACAGCCTCCCTTCAGTTCGTTCCTGTTCAGACTACTGTTGAAACACTGCCCTACAATTAACCTTATGAGTCGGAGACCAGCATTAGAGATGGGGGGAGGGAAATCAGGCTCCCTTTCCTTTTCATTTGGATGCCTAGTCAATGCTCAGGGCCAATACTGAGGTTAGCCAAGTTCACCTGCATCATCTTCCTACACCCCCTTCTGTAAACTTCTTCCACTATTTAGTCCTTCTTGCCCAGCACCCTAAAATGGCTTTATACCCCTCACCCTGCATATGGTATTTCTGGCCTATTCACGCCATGGATGCTCCAAGAGTGACAGCTTCTTGCCTCTTCACCCGAAACATGGAGACTCGGTTCGGAAACAGCCCAGTTCATCTGAGTTTCTCCACCTCAATATGCTAGCACTGGGGTTGAGAGATTTTTTTTTTTTTTTTGCTAAGGGGAGTCTTTCTCACTCTGTAGGACTTCCACCAGCACCCCAAGCCTGGTACAGTACATTAGAAACCAGTAGTAACGTACCACACAAACTGTGACGAGCACGTTGCTTCCAGAGACTGCGAAATGCCCCCTCTCTAAAGCTACCCCTGGGCTAAGAACCACAGACACTGTCCAATGCAGAAGTTCTCTCTGCCATACAGCGCACAGGACAAGAGGGACATAAGAACCCACGCACGCTTTTGTCTTTTCGGACAAAACCTCACGGAATGGTTCAAAGATCTAAAACCAGTCCATGATAGTATCTGTTGTCCTATCTTTAGGACATAAAGCTGTGATCTAATATGAGCAAGTGAAAAATTTAAAACCACAACATCCCCATCTTGCATATCTTAATGCTCTGCCCCAAACAAACAAAACTTCCATCCCCTCAGTGTGACTGATGTCAAATACATGACATGGAGATAACTGCCAACTCCAGCAGGTACCACTAGGCACCTGACTGCCTGGGTCTGAAACCCTAGCTCTGCCACTTCCATGCTCTGTGACTTCGGTCAAGACTCCAAGTTCAGGCTCCTCGCCCATAGAAGAGGCGTGATCGGCCACTGCAGTGCTCAGAAAATCACTAAGCGGGTAACATAAGCACAACATGCAGCGCCATGCCTACTGCCGCTCAAGCAGGTGTCAGAGCAACCTGACTGACCGACAGGCCTGCTCCCAGCTCAGACCCACGCACGGCACACGAGGCCGCCGTGTTATCTGCCAGGAAAGCCCATCTGCCACCAAAAATGAAGTGAACACACAGCTGTCACAGAAATTGTCCTGGAGTCATTCACTCTCTTCCATCTGTCCCCAAGTTCCAGCTGTCATTACCCTCAGCGTAGCGGCCTGAGTGGACTCGTATTTCTAACTTTCAAATTAAATGAACGAATCCGATACAAATGCTACCAAAAGACAGTATAAAGACTTTTCAAAGTTTGCTCAAAACACAACTAGCACATTTTAGGAACACTACTTCAAGGTAAATAACATTACAATTTAGAAAATAAAGTCTGAGTCTTATAGCCTGAGTTTAAGAGGAAAAAGTTAAAAGATTTCTCTTGAAATTCCTTTTTATTCTAGTCCAAAATTCGTAGTGGACATTTAACACACAGAAACCAAGTTAAGTAGACTTCAAGTGTTTGTAGTATTTCTGGTGGAATTTTTGTGATAAGAAAATCTTGCGTTACATGTTTGTCTCAAAGCTGGAGGCTTATCTGGAAAAGAACACTCTCTTCCTGGAGAGCCATTTGTGGAATTTATTTTTTAATTCACAAAAGTACTTAATAACCACATTAGAGCATTTCCTATGAAACATCTAAAGAGCTTTCTTCATTAGAATAATAAAATTCAGAAAAATACAACTATACACTGCAGTTAATATACTATTTCCTACATCCTTCCAGAAAATTCCTAAGAGATACTGCTACTTCATTTCAGTCCTTTGTGCTCAGGGGCTTTATAATGCTGTTCGTCTCCTAGAAAGTTAGTTCTAAGGATTTTTTTCAAGGCTGCTTCTCTTCATCTTCCAGAGACCACATCTCCAAGACGCCGTCAGAGAGGCTTCTGTCTGCTAACCTCCCTCCCCACAAGCAACTGCGTGTCACCCATCACCTTCTAGCACATCTCCCAGCGCACACCTTGGCATGCTACACATCACAGTATTTATTCTAAGTGCTTCACATCAGTTTCCTTCACATCAAGTTTACATAATTAAGAGATGTTTCTAAGAGGAGGATGAGAAGGAGAAAACCTCTTTAAGTACTCAGTAAGAGCGCACTAGGTCAGGGTTTCTTAAGCCAGCTGACATCTGAACCACAGAATTCTTTGCTGTCCCTTAAGGAAGAGGCACAGAAGGCAGAGCAGAGTTACTGATGAACAAAGGGAAGGAGAAAGATGTTTCAGGGTCTTAGCTGTGAGGCCATTTCTTGCATGTGGGGATGGACTGCTGGAGCGCAGATGAGCTTAAACATCAACTTTGTGGCCAGGGGACAACTGGAGATACGCAGAAGGATTCCCAAGCAAAATCAAGGAGGCACTTCCTGCTTGTGTTCCAAAATTAAAAGCAGGACTGGCTCCTAACCAGGGGCAACTGTGACCCCTGAGAATGTCTAGCCACATCTGGAAACCACTGTCTCTGTCACCATCCAGTGTGGGGTGACCTGGTCTCCAGTAGGCAGAGGACTTGAGGATGCTGCTAAACGTCACCAATACGTGACAAAGACATCCTGGCCCCTCTGCTTCCACGCCATCCTGCCATCCTCTTCCTGGTTTTTTACCTCTCCTCCCTTTATCTCACCAACTCACTCCCATCCGCCTGTACACCCACCACTACAACCAAACTGTACTTGTCAAGGTCACCAAAACCTGCATCTGGCTACATGCAAATGGCAACATTCATACTTGAACTCACTGGCCTCAACCCAGCTTATCACTCTTTTCTGAAACACTTTCTTCACTTCACAGTTGGGACAATACATTCTCCTAGTTTCCTCCCTAGTTTACGGCAATCTTTTTCTGCACCCTTCCCTTCGGCACGTGTGGAATGATTTATCTATTATTAAAATCAAAACTTATGACTCGAACTCCTTCACAAACTCCTACCCTAACCTCTGCTTTTCTCTGCAGCACAATTCCTTATAATAGGAAGAACTGCCGATTGATATTCTCTATCAAAGCATCTAACACCTGGCTTTTGCCTCAACCCTACCACCAAAATTGCTCTGGCAACATCATCAAGAGTGAAGCATATGGATTTATGGAGAAGTTGTGTTCCCAAAATTCCAGTTACGGAAATAACTAACAAAATAAACAAAACACGAGGAGAAAAGGGCCATCGAGTAACTTCCGTGTTACTAACCAATGGCCAATTTTCGGGTCCTCATCTTACTGTACCTGTCAGGAGCACCTAAGAGGACTACACGCCACTTCCTCCTCAGTATACCCTTTCCATTACTTTACAGGCAACCCCATCTCACCTCCTCGAGCGCTACACCAGGCGGGTCTTACCATCATCACCTCTTGCAAAGACTCCTTCTGGAGGCTTCCAGCTGATCTCTGTGCTTCCACCTTTGCCTCTTACTACAATCTCCTTTTTATAAGAAGCAAAGCAATTTTCTAAAAATGTAAACCAGTCCTATACTTTTTCAAAACCATGCAGGGCTTACCAAGGTACTCAGAATAGAACCCAAACTCCGCGCCAGGTCCTACAGAGCCCTATACATCTGTCCCTGACTCACTCTGGTTTCATCTCCCATGACTGTGCTGGATTCACACGCACCCACCACACAACAGCCGCTGAAGTGTCTCACACGGCAGTAATTCTCTCTCCTGGGAACCTTCGTCGCTGCTTCCCCCTGGCCTGGAATGCTCTCTCCACAGACCTTCACGAGACAAGCTACTGCACTGCATTCAGGCTACTGCTGAAGGAGATCTTCGAGGGCTCTCCTGGGATTACCAAAACACTACATTTTGTAATATTTCTATTACAAATATTTCATCTATTTCAACTCTCCCCTCCCCTCTCTCCTCTTTATGCCCTGCCCAAATTGGTGGTCATCAGCACAGAAAGCTTATTCCCCTGACAACCTATTTATTGTCACTGGATTTCTCTAAGACAGGGCTTCGGATTGTATGCGACCTTTGGATTGCATGCGACCAGCACCCTTAACAAAGCCTGGGATGTGCTATTCAGAAATATTTGTTAAAGAAACACACGATTAAAGATACCCACAGAGAACAAGTATCTGTCTTTAAAGTTGACAGTACTCCCAGGAGGAGAGGGAGAGACCAAAACAGACAAGTGAAAACTCTCACAGGGGTGAGGATGGGCAGGGGAAACCCAAGAGTTTACAAGAGCCCACTGCCTTCTCAGGTCAATCAGTGAGACAATCTTATTCTCTGGTTCCCTACTCCACTGCATGGTGTGTGTGCAAAAGCCATTAATTTTATGTACAACCACCAAGAATTTTTGAAATGTGAAATATTAGGGAAATAAATATGAACATGAAAAAAGACCAAAGTTTGCAAGATGACTTAGAAAGAACATAGTATTCATGCAGCAGAGCTGCAAAAATGGCTCCAAAGTCAGAATGAAGACTAGCCTGTATTGATTCTGGTCTCTGTAAAAGCATTCAGAAGATTTGACTGAGTAAGGTTTTAAGTGTGGGTTTACATTTAAGAGACTACATTTTCAGGGATCACTGCTATATAGCTGATTACATTTTACTTAATTTCCTTTTGACTGTAAGTCTTCAAGAAAAGAGTCATGTCTGGGAATTTTTCCCATCTTCTGAGAGAAAAATTAGAAAGTGTCAATTCTAGCCCCCTCAAAATTTTACAAGGAGGACAAACTTGAAAATCAAGTACTACATCCATCTTCAACCCAAAACCAAGTAAAATTCAAAGAAATATGATGAGTTATAGGAAGTATCCAAAATACTGCCCTAAGAACTTCAAAGGAAAATGCAAAAGAGACTTTAAAACAATTCACGGTGACTTTCCAATTATGGTGACTGAAAATTCATACCTTCCAATTATGTTAAAATCTTATCAAAATGACTACTATAAACTGGCAACCATTTTTAGTTTTAAAGACAAATTATTTTTTGTATCTAGGCTCTGAGTCCTAGGCAAAGAGATCTTTAGAAAAAAAAACTACTGTCGTGTTTCTGAATCGTATCCTTAACATTATATGTCAGGCACAGTGGTCATGCTTGTAAGCGACAGATTATGGAGTCGCAGCTGGGTCTGGGGATTGCGGTTCGAGTCCCGCCTGGGGCAACACAGTGAGACCTAGTCCCAAAAAATAGCTGGGCGTGGTGGTCTGTGCCTGTAATCCTAGCTACCTGGGGAGCTTAGACTGGAGATTGCTTGAGTCCGTGGTACCACGGGCAAAAACAGCGAGACCTAGTCTAAAAAAAAAAAAAAAAAAAAAAAAAATTAAATGTTATTTCATATTTAAATTAATTGATCTGAAGTCACACTGGTTCAGGTGTCACTGCATATGATTCGGGGGAACAGGGGCCCCACCTTCTCAACTGTGCACCGCCACACTCCACCCACCCCGGAGCACCCCCATCACCAGTCCGACACCACAGGGACTCCTCCCCACCTGACTTCCACCTCCCTCCCCCGAGTGGTCTCAATTCTGCACTCGTTCATTCCTTTACTTCGTTCGGGCCTATTTCTCTCTATCTTAGCAGACAGTTGCAGAAACAAAAGTCTTTAGAATGGTAAGATTAGTGTGGGTTGATGTGGAATGCCACCATGCTTCTTGCTTTACTTGTCTGCAAGAACTCTCTGGTTCTCAAACATGTTCGGTGAATCTGAAAAAACACAAATAGAATGGGATGCCACTCATGGAAAAGATGACGCAACTGTCACTGACCACGGAACCCCACAGTAAAGGCCAGGATTGCTGAGGAACCAGAACTTACATTTTACTCATAGCCTGCAGCTCTGTGTTCAGAAATCAATTCCAGCACCATAAAACAAAATGAAGCATTTCCATAGGCAAAACTCAAGTGAACTTCTTTCCTAAATCTCTGCCCAAAGACAAAGTACCAAACATACAAGAGACTCTGAAGGAGCTTGGCAGACACTCACGTGATGAAGCTATCACATTTTTAAAAATCTGCTTTAACATCAACAAGTATTAATGTTATTCTCAGAGAGTAACACGGAGAACAGGGGAAAAAAATTTAAAGCAAAGGTTCACTCCAAGAAAGTCATTCACCCTCTGGAATCTCTGAGAGAAATAAGCAAACTGATTGCTGCTACGAGAGCAGTGACAGGGCCGCCAAGCGCCCGCAGTCAGCCTGCTCCACACGCAGCACTGACATCACGCGGACGCTGGGGCCCAGGGCTGAAGGACAGGTCGGATTCACACGGCCTTGCTACCCTGAGAGCTGGTCAGCACGAGCTGGCAGGATCCGCTTCTAGGCATGAGGGCCGAGGACGTCAAGCCTCAAGTGACTGCATGAAGAACACAGGACAGGCTACAGCAGTAAAAACTTCTTTAACACTTCAACTGGTATCAGCAGCCTCACTGAGCAAGTCTGCCTCCGGAGAGGCAGGCACCACCCTCTCTGAACAGGGCACCCGATCTTGCCTAGGAGACTGCACCATCGCCATGAAAAAGCAGCTGCTGACCTCTCTCTCTGAATGAACTGTTGCCAGCGAGGGGCCAGGGAGCAGCGGCCAGTAGTTCAAAAACAAAACGTCAGACTTGTGAGACCTAACGGCTAACACTGACCACCCGTGCTAACTGAACACGATGGGTCTTCACGTAAACGTATGCCAGGTTTTACTACTCTACGATGGCACGGGCTCTGGCCTTAGCAGAGTACAGGCAGGTTTTACGGGCCACATGCCCATGTGGGGGCCATCTGACACACGCCCATGGAGTCTGCCTTCAAGGCAGCGCAGATAAACACTCAACAAAGACCCACCGATTACCTCAGTGACGAAACAGTAGCATCCAACAGCAATTAGGACTCAAGAACAGAGTAACTGGCAGTTTCTCCCTCTGAGGGACCCCAAGTTCTACCTAACTCACCGCGCCCCCTTGTTTTGTGGTCCCCCAATTCCAGAAACAACAGTTGCTTCCTATGCTAAGATTAACATCAAGGTTAATACATGCGACTTAACAATAAACATGGATCTGACCTTTAGCTCACGTTCCTAGGACAGAGTCCCTAAACCCCTCGGAATTTCCTGGGTGACAGTGTGGTGACTCTTGGCAGGCCCCGAGGCAGTGTCCACATGGGGCTGGGGGTCCAAAAGACTGAGGCACTAAGGGTAGAGCTTTCAGCTCCATAACCTGACTTCCAGGAGGAGGAGAGGGGCCAGCGGCTGAGTGAATCACCACTGGTCAATGATTTATCATCAGTTACGCTTACATAACGCAGGCTCCATAAAACCCTGAAACGATGGGGTATTAGGAGCTTGCAAGTTGGTAACTGCAGCCGTTTGCTGAGCGGACGGCACAGCCCAACGCTATGGCAGACCTCACCCGATGTACCTCCTCAGTCGGCAGTTCACTTGTACCTTCTATGAGCTCCTTCGCAACAAGCTAGTAGGAAGTGTGTCCCTGAGTTCTGACTCAACCTTAACAGCCGGGGGGAGGGGGGGGGGGGACGACGACACACGACGAGCGGGCAGGGGGTTGTCACTGGACTCTCAGACTCCTGGCTGGCTAATGGAAGCACAGGACGCCTGGCACCTGCCGCTGGCTCTAGAATGTAGCAGTCCTACGGGCCTGGGCTCCCAGTATCTGGGGTCTACGTGAGAGTCACAAACTTAGGTGTCAGAACCAAAATGAATTACAGAACATCCAGCTGGCGCTTGTGGAACAGCTTCTGCCATCAGAAGCCACTTCTGCCATCAGAAGCCACGCCAGAGAACATTTCAGAAGTGGTGTCGGAAATGTAGAGAGTAAGAACACTCCAGAACCTCAGCATCCTCTTTTTGCTCAGGTTTCCAGCAGTTGTGTAAATAAACTCATGCAGTTCATCCCCTGTTTTAAAACACCTAAGGGTTCTGCCCTCTGGGATGGAATCTGACTGACACGGGAAGTTTCACAAGGTATCTTAATCTTTCACGTCACCACTACCATTTACCTACTGCTGCTGGAAGCTAACAAGGGACCCTCTGGTCCCCCTCCCCTGAAGCAGGATGCAGGCATGATGGTACTGTCATAGTACCAGATTTCACCACGAGTTCCTAGCATACATAAAGAGCAGCATGTTTGATTCAGCTGCTACTTACATGGAATTGGGGTGTGCAACTATTTGATTCAGTCTGTTACTTACATGGAATTAGGGTATGTGACTTAAATGTGACAGAAATAGTGGAGTGGAAATTGGGAGACTTGAATCTCATAAACTATCTGACTTAACAAATCAGTTTCCTTATCAAATTCAATCTCTCACAAGGTTTCTGGCTGATGCTGCATGTTACACTGCATGGTTCCCAATGCTGACATCTAGTGGATGCACTTAGCCTTTGTATCTGAAAAGGGAAAATCTAACTGAAGTTATTTTAAGTCAACAACACAAGGATACGTGGCCACATGCAATAAAGACAATACAGCAGGAGACCCATAATGCTCCCGAGGTGAACCATGCCAGGCTGTCATGTCCCAGCAGTGTGACTCAGGTTACTGTGCCGCTATTCCTCCAGGGCCCCGGTCATAAAAACTTAAGTCGCCAAACACCAATGACTGCGTGAGTTGCAAACTAGAGAAAAGCAAAGAAATGCCTCCTGCTACATCCTCTTCTATGAGGTCAGACACAGGGTATGAAAGAGGCTAGCATGGAGTTCCATAGTAAGTAATTTAGGAGTGTACAGAATGTTATGGAGGATTGATCAAAAGAAAAAAAAAAACCCAAAATCATAATTGCCAATTTTACAAGGTTTCTCTCTAAAAAAAAAATATTAGACAAAAAAATAGTACTTTACATTTACTTTCTCAAAACTCCATGCTACTTTGAGATCCATGGAAAAATGAACTACATACATGCCTCTAGATATGAATAAATATACACAAATGGGATACCAAACACAGAAAATGCAGAGGCCCTGAACGCCAGGGGAAAGAAAGGGCCAGAGGGTTAGACAACTCCCAAGACATCTCCAAGAATCCTAGCTCCTCCTATCGCAGGTCCATGGTGTTGACTTCCAGGATCTTAAATTTAAAAACTAGTTATAAACATTCTTTCAGATCTTAAACGTGAAGCCACCGGCGCTGAGCAAACGCGGGTGAGAGAGCCTGCAAGACCTCGCCCGGCAGCACCGGGAGATGGACGGCGCGGGGCAGTGCGTGCAGCACACATGACCATCTAGTGCCCACTGTGCGGGAGCAGTGGCCGCCCTGAACCACATCACCTGTCCTTGCGCCGCCTCCCAACCTCTGCGACAGACAGGGACAGGGCGGATCGGGTCAGTCTGCGAGCAGACAGGGCAAAGCCAAGAAACAAGCCCTCTGACCGCGGCTCCTTCTTCACTCTTTCCTGTTTCCCTAATCCTTAAACTCAGGGAGTAATACACACAAGCCACACACCCACACACACCCTATCCACTCAACTTCCCCCTCCCCATCTGGTAAGGAACTCAGTATCTTTCAAATCTTCCTTGCCACGGTTTAAATTTTTTATTTCAGATATACATTCATAAACAACGCCACGCTGTTCTGCTTTTCAGTCTGCATAAATGTGTGTATATATAATATATACTATAGTATGTATATATATATATAATATATATACATTCCATCAAAATTCACTTTTCTTATAAGCAACTCCCCTGAAAAAGCCACTATGCTTAGTCACACCCTGACGAAGAGAGGATAAGCTTTCCATTTCGTCCTATCAACAAGTCTGGTCTTACACATCCAGACAATCACTACAATAAGACATGCCTATGCACAAAACTGTTCACAGTTACCCAGAAACTTTGTAAAAGTCAATTATAACTTTTATATATATTTTGCTCACTCCACTCTAACTGATACATCTTTCTCTTCCCCTCTGAAGTGGCTTCAGGAATTGTAAAGAGAGATTCTGGACACCAATCTTCTAACCCAAAACTCCGTGACAAATACTTTCTCCAAGCCTGTAACATGTCTTAACTTACTTTTGGTGTTGATCACAAGGTCCAGTATCCCATCTTCTTTTGGTGGGTCTGTGTTTATTAAGAATAGACATGCCTTCAAAATTGCTTTAGCTATTCTCAACTTTTATTCACCCATGTGACTATCAAGTTCTACAAAAATTCCTGAAGGAATTTTCACTTGATTTAGCACTATCATTATTATATCATTGTTACTATATTATCATTTTGAGGTAGAACTGGCATCTTTGTTAATATCGACCATCTTTTCATAAACTCTATAAATATGGTAGATCACACGAATACACACTTCCTACTGATGAACGATGCCTGCGTTCCTAGGATCAACACTTTTTGGTCATTTGAAAATACATTTATTTCAGTGTTTGGTTTGCTTAATATTTATTTCACTTTGGATTGTTTCATAAGTAAGAATAACCTGTTAGATCAAATATGCCATTGCTACCATCCTTTCTTACACTCACAGTTTCAGAAAATGAGAGACATGGGAAAATAGATTCCCAATCTGAATGAAATCGGCCAGGATTTGGCAGGGAGGAATAAACACTATTCCAAGTTATAGCACTATGACTGAAATAGTTAAGAGTCTAAAAAATCTGTTCTTAGACTCTGTCTCCATGATTTGAGTTAAAAGGCAAAGCGCTTTTCTAAAGTGAGGTGTCCCCTAACTTTTCTTGCTGGATTGGGGACTCTTGTTAACATTAGCTGTCACTGTGTCCCCTAACTTTTCTTGCTGGATTGGGGACTCTTGTTAACATTAGCTGTCACTGTGAGGTACGGAAAATGCTAGATTTTAGAAAAGTTTTGTAGCCAGCCAAGATTCCTGGGACCACTATATCTTGCTGTAAATGCTGAAATTCTACCACCGAGTGTGATGAAGATGCTACAAGCTGAACAGGCTAGGAGCCCTCACAGATGGAATCTGTACCCTCAGGAAAGAGAATCCAGAGAGCACACCCATCCCTTCTATCACCTGAGGACGGAAAGACAGCGACCATCCGTGACCTAGAAGGGCCTCATGCCTGCTGGCACACTATCTTGGATGTCCAGCCTTTAGGACTCGAAAAATGATTTCTATAGTTTAACACCCAGCTTATAGTACTTCATAAAGCAGTCAGTGCAGACTAAGATTTATATCAAACTGAAGGCCTGAACTTGACCACCTAACCTTAGCATGAATTCGTTGTAACACCCATACCAAGCAGTCATCCAGTTTCCACTTAATATTTCCTCTGCATAACTACATGCAAGGAGTAAACCAGCCTACTTTCAGATGACTTAAAATTTTAGACTTTGTTCAGCTTTTAGAACTTTCTACAGAAACTTCCGTCAAGGATAGGCTAATGCACAACTAACCAAAAGGAATGCAGCCCTCAAGAACAACATAAAACTTGTATTAAGTTGAACTCCACCCACTCGTTAATTTCTCCACACTGGTCCCAATTCTCACTGGCCTTCCAGAATCAAACTAAACAATCCCTGCACCAATTAACAGCCATGTCTCAATTAAACACCATGTCTCAAAATACATTAAATTGAGGCAAACTTACCCATCAAACTATAGACATGCACACGTGCGCACACACACACACATGCACACACAATTACCAAGTATGTCCTTCCTATCTAGTAATCATGAGGATTATCTTCTGAACGAAAATTAAGTTGAGAAGAGACTATTTAGGAAATACTCACCATAAGAGCATCCTTAAAACACTACCAATTGAAGGAACAAGGAGCAACAGAACCACTCACCCCGCAGCATGACTTAGATTTCATGCCCAAAGCACAGTGCAGAGGGTCCTGGGTGCTCTACGTACTGAGCGACAGTCAGCCGGTGAGCTCTTCCCGTGTGCCACACACTGTGCTAAGTACGTACGGCACATCGGGTCTTAGAAAGCACCAGCTATTTTATCAGGTTGATTACTACCACCATCCTCATTTTACTCTGAGCAACCTACAAGTGACAAGGATTTGCAGTTTCAGTTTTATTCATTCAAGGTCAGCAGTCGGTAAACAAAGAAGTTGGAATTCTCACTCAAGCAAATCTGGTTCCCAGCAGTTCTCTTAATCATTTTGCCATCTTGCTTCCTCCTCATAAATAAAGTGCACAAAATTTATGCAAAAAGATTTGAGAAAAATTTCAAGCGTTCTGAAAGAAGTTAAGTCAATACTAGTACTACTAAAAGATCTAAATTAGGAATCAGTCTCAGAGAAAAAAAAATTTAAGAAAAAAAAATGTAATCATTAGAAAAAGGTAACAGGTGCTAAGAAGTGTCCTCAAATATTTCTCTATCACTTGTCAGGGTCTTACTGTTTGGGGGCTATAATAGGATGAATTTATAAGATGCTACACTCAAAACCCTTGTTCTTGAACATAAATCAAAATCATTCTCTTAAATGTAACTCTCCCTCCAGGCTCACCATAATCTAACGGAACACAAAAATAAAACAAAATTTCCTGGTAATTATGACTTTTAATACAGGAACTCAATTTTTCTGCATTTATAAATCAGTGTCTTTTATAATGCTAAAGACTCTAAGGAGGTATAAATGCATCTATGTTTTTCATTCTATCATTTAAAAGCTGTTAATTTATTTCAGTTGAAGAGCAGAAACATAGTCTCTGAGTACAGTATAAAAGTTTACTCCATGGCTACTCTCCTTAAATAACAAGTAAAAGCTGATTTATTCAAAATAAATTCAACAACTCATTTATAAAAAGTAGGTAACCTATTCTCATCTTATCATAGTGGAACACATTCTAAATGTTTTTTTGAAACCATTAAATAAGACTGAAATGCAGTATGTGTACATTATTTAAACTTTTTTTTGAATTATGTTATTTGATAATTGCTTTTAAAGTTTCTTAAAGCACATACAAGGGCAATATTTATAGAAACTGAGATTCAAATAGTGATGTGAATATTTTTGCCAAGTCTAAAGTTGCTGGGAAAGGAGAAGGAGAAGAGGATGAAAGGAAGCAAAGGAGTAAGAACAGATAGCCCATCTGAGCCTAGAACACAGGGTTCATCAAATGACCTGAAGTCATGTGGCTCCATCCTCTAATTCTGAAAAGGAAGTGTAGTCTAGAGAAACCTGATGATGTGGACAAAGGCAGCAAATGCGTTTTTTGGAAGTGGAGCTGAATCCACGACCAGCGCCTCCTCTGAGAGCACCTTTAAGCTGCGGCATCAAGGTCACACTGGTGAAAGGAGGACCGCAGCCAAGATAACCCAGGCTGGGGCTCGCACCCGAGGCCTCCAACACACACGAGGTGTGAGTGCTGTTCTGCGGCCCATCAAGCTCAGCATCTCGCCGGGCCCTTTGCCCGTGGTCAGTTACACGGTGCTGGCACAACCGCCTGAATCCCAGACGCCCTCTGGGCTCCACCCAGCTCAGGCTGGCACCATCACCACAGAGTCACCGCACTAAGGGAGCTGCTCTTGGTAACGCTTAACAAGTTCTGACCCTCTTCCATGCCTCAGGGAGGCAGGCAGAATACAAGCATGCTCCCACACCAATCCACTGTGCACGTCTCGGGACAAAGTTGACACTTCATACTGATCATTTTATTTCTGCATGTTTATGTTTGTGTTCCTCGAACCAGTACGAGAGTTCTTCAAAGGCAGGCACTTACTTCTACTACTCCCTTTTCCACAAGAGACTCTGGTGTTGCTCTGACCAGCCAGCAAAAGCAGCTTTTTCAAGCACAATCAAGAACTTCCAGTTCACACCACTGGGACAGTTCTGAAGAAATGGGCATCTGACTCTACTTCTTTAAGATTAGTTACACAGAATGTCAAAAACTGTACTTCCTTGCCTACATGAAAGGATGGTCTAGCTGTTTGCTCGGAGGAATTCTAGACTCTAAGAACCTAAATTCCAAAGAGAATTCAGGGCTCTGTGAATCTGGATGCGAACCTTTTCCCTAACCTATATGAAAAATCTTCCAAAAAGTAGTAGAGGAATATCTATTAACTTGTCACTAACAGAAATCACAGGTATTTCATATTAATTACAATTACTGCCAACGTATCACTATTTAAAGCTATAACGTTCAGCTAAATTATTGCAAAAGCTCATTCTCGATTGTGAGAAACATATTACTCTACCACAAATTTCTATTTTTAATGTGTTCACTGTATTTCAACGTTTTCCTTTCTAATGCCAGGTAGTCTACTTCATGATCACTATTAGATTACTCTGAGAAGGGATTGCTAATCCCTTCTGTTAGGTTTTGCCATATCACCAAAGAGGTTTCATGGTTTAAACAAAAACAAAAACAAAAAAGGCTGTGAGCTCTTGTGCTGTATTTACACAGAGTAAGTGAGGGGTTATAATTCCAAAGGTCCCGTCAAGTCGACGATAAATGGTGGGGAAGCTTTGGAACAGAATTAGCTCTCTTGGGGGCCAGGGAGAGCACAGGAAGAAATTTTAAGCTGATCATTTTCACTTAAAGAACCCTGTCTCAGTCTGTCAGTCTGTCTGTCTGTCTGTCTGTCTGTCTCTCTCTCTCTCTCTCTGTGTGTGTGTGTGTGTGTGTGGTATAACATTTTCAAGTACCTACTCATTTGCTGCAATTAAAATAGTTACAAGATTATACATGTTTAAATACACAGAATCCTTTAACTGTAACTACTTTTTTTGGGTTCTTTTAAAGCTTTTTAAAAAAGGATCAAAACCAATAATAGGTGGAATTTATATCTGAGTTAGTTATGTAGGTGTCTTCCCTTCTAGTTTCCAAATAAACACAAACAGTTTAACTACTGAATAAGGTTTAGACCTTTCCTGACTAACTATACTGGTGATAACTAAAATGACAAAAAAAAAAAAAAAATTCAAAACACATACCTCTCCTACTGAAAGAAAGCTGTGAAGAAAAAGTCTAATTAATTTACATTTTCACCACTACTTCCTATTCTAGGCCAGAAACTTAAAGCAGGGTTTTTCCCAAAAACATTTTTAACAGTGCAAGTATGTACAGAATATTTCCCTTAAATTGTGTCTAGCTAATGTGGGCTTTTATTTAAATTATAACTTTTCAGTTGTATTTGAATAATCATTTCCCCCAAAGACATATTTACCTTCAGCCAGTGCTGGTGAGTCGGTCCTTGTCCCTCTATCTGAAGAAAGAAAAAAAGGAAAGCGGTCTAAAACATTATTATACTTTGGAAAACAGTTCAACTTTATTAAAACTAATTCAGATGATAAAATTCTGGAATACTATCATACTTTCACATGCATATGCCAGATAATCTGTAGGACTGACTCAACAACTGCTTCGGAGGCACTACTAAGAATTAGGCATTACGTCATTCCCAAAAATTACCCACAGGTGACAAGGCCCTCGAAAGAGTCACAGACTGACAGATGCGCCAAGTTCGCAGTCCCCATCAAAGTTTATGGAGCAGGAGGTAAGAGAAGAAAACGAGTGATTCCTCTTTGTATTTGTAGTACGAACCTCACATTACCAAGAGCAGCACATTTCTATCTTCTTATCACAACTTAAGTTCAGTCAATGTACCCAATGTATTCAACAGTCAGTTCTGCTACAAGTACTAAAACCCTCATATTTTGAGGTGATAGCTACTATTTGCGGGAGGCATGATTGGCAAAGCTCAAGTGAATCACCAAGTCCTCTCTAGAACTGATCTTACCATTTACTCAAAACAATTTTCGATTTTCCGATTCCAGTGAGAGCTGCAGAATTTCTGAAAAGAGTTTATTCTAGCTTTGCCACTAAGAGCAACTTCAGCCACTCTGACAAATTAGTTGACTAGAATGAGGGAGAACATTTGACTAGTGGTACTGACACAGTCAACTTCATGTGAAATTTCTTTCCCTGTTTGGTCAACAGCCTGGACTTAACAAACACATCATTTCTATGTATAAAAGTGCCTGTGACGTTGATGGGAACGGGGCGCTGTCGGTAACGCTGTACTCCAAGAAGCAACAGACAGAAGCAGGAGAGGCAATCCTAAACTCCCCTGGAGTAGAGAGACTGCGCATGGAGGAGAGGTGCTTGTGCCAGGAGACACAAAAACTATCTCTTATCAAGGGATCAGGACGATGGTTCATGGGTGACCAGGTAGTAGGAGAACCTCGGGGTAGATAAGGATGTAAAATAAATATATATACATATATATAAATAAAAATTAAAAGAAAAAAAACCCTCTCTGAAGCAGTGACTACTGCCAGGTCATTTTAGATGCCTTACTTGGGTCCAACATGCCAAAGGGGTGATCAAACTGGGGACGTGGGGAAGGGGCACCCTGTACACGGACTGCTGCGCCCCAGTGAGGACAAGGAGCGAGTCCAGAGCGAACCCAGGGGAACTGACCTAGGCTGCCACACCATGCTGAGTGACAGTATGTCGTGGCAACCACAGTCCCACGAGGACAGAGAAACTAAGCGCACTCCCCGGCTTCACTCTACTGGGGAAAAAGCATCCTGTCGAAGCACTAGGGCAAACCGAGAGCGAGCGGTGGAAGACCTGCACCGCAAGCACACTGCAGTCGCCCTCCTGCTGTAAAACTAACGCAGGCCTTGAACCAAATGGCAAGTGCTGAAGGGAAGGTGCTGGAAAGAGAGCTGTATAAACACGCCTCACATGCTGGCTCTAGCTAAAGCACCTTCCCTTCACCGCACCGCATCCCGCTATGGGAGCCAGCTTACTGTCCGGGACTTTGCAACAAGCTGACAACACACAGAACTCAGGAATGCCAGGGCTAACACCAACAACCTTCGGGCAAGCCCTGGCCAGTGACAGGTGGCATCTGGCAGTTATTTAAACAGCCTCTTCTCACCCAGAGAAGGCAGCTGACACGGCCTGCCTTCCCCCTGCCTTCTCGGGAGGCTTGCTGGGGATCAAGTTCCCACTGCTCACAGCAGAGACAGACCAGGTCACCCTCGGGCTGCCTCTCCCCGCCTCCTGCTGCACCAGCCCCAGTCCTCCAGCTTCTCCCTGCAGCAGGTGCCCAAACCAACGCTCTGCCCTGGAAGTCCCTGGCTCAGACCCCTGACCTTCGGGACACCCACTCCCTTTTTCATCCAATCTCAACAGGCGCTCTTTTATTTCTGGTGCGTAACAGTGAACAGACCAGTGCTGCTATCGCTCTGAGATTCTGCTTTTTTAAAAACCGATTATATATATTTTTTCTTGCACTGTTATGTACCCCAAATTTTTCCCACCACCACGTCACCTGTGAATAGCATCCTATGTGCCTGAGCGCTTCCCTCCCCTGAACTGCCCTTCCTTCCCTCCCTCTCCCTTTCCGTGTGCTTGTTTACATCAGCCAGGACATGGAAACAACCCAAAAGCTGATGAATGGATCAAAAAGCTGCGGTATATGCACACCGTGGAGTATTTACTCAGCAACGAAAAAGACAAACTCGTGTCATCTGCAGCAGCATGGATGGCTGATCCTCCTCCACCTCCTCTGCTGACACTGCCTTCTCGCAACCCTGGGAGGCTGACACGCCCCAGGGCTCATCCTGGCCCTCTGCTCCTTGTGCGGCATGATTTAGCTCAAGACTCTGCATCTATATTTCCCAAATCTAGTGAATCATTCAGTCTAGACATCTCTCTAATTCCACACTAAGTGAGCGACTATCTACTCAAAGTTTCCACTGTGGTGTTGTAACAGGCTGGTCAAGTTCAACATGTCCGCAACTGTAATCATTTTCCCTACAGAAAGCTCATCTACCTGAAGAAGTTCCCCCATCTCATTTGAAAGCACCTCTTCTTTCAGCTGCTCGGATAAAAACTGGGATAGCTCCACAAGTATTTTTCCTCGCACATCTACTATTCTAAACCTAAGCTCACTACCAGGATCTTTACACCTGTTATTCTACCTCCTATTAACCCAATGTCCAAGAGGCGCTGCGGGTCAGAAACAGCAGATGTAACATGTATCAAAGAAGCTCTAAAACAGGGGTGGCAAAGTGTTGACTGGCACAAAACACGCACACTTACTCCAAAGGGCATCACTGCCATTAACACGCCACCCCTAAATATGCTGAAGATGCAGTGGTGATGTTCGTTACAAAACAATTCTTAGATGCTATCAACTAATTTAAAATGCTTTGGAATCAGCAAACAGGTCAAAAGAAAGTCTGGGTAAGGTTTACTTTGGCTGCTGAACCACTGGCTTGCAAGTTCTGCTCTAGAACTTTGTGTTCTCCAGAATATATAGATTAATTGCCCTAATCCTTTACTTCTGTTTATCAGGAGATGAGTGGGAGCCTTTATGTTCAAATTCTAGCTACACCTCAAAGACTCCTCCCGATGGGCTATTCCTACAAAGGAGACAAATTCAAGCTTTCCCTCCAGGGCCCGGACTTCTCGAAGGCCCACCACAGTGACCCCAGAAACAAAGCCAGGAGCCTGACTGGGACTGTCGCAAACCACAGGAAAAAATGGATGCCACTCGCAAACGCCATTAAGAAAAATCGTATTCATCCTCTAGTGTTTAATATATAAGAAACAATAGAACAGCTGTAATTGCTTTCACTCTCAGAAACCAAATGCCAGGTCATCAGTAGTGAATATTAAAAAGTATGTAAATCAGATTATCCAGTCATCTTAAAATATACAAACCTGCAGGTTAATCAAATAAGTGTTAAAACTTTCTTTGCCTCCAGCGAAACATAAAAACAAAGAGTTATGACTTCAGAGCATTCTAGCACCCACATTTGTAACTTCGCAGTATTATAAATGATGCTGCATAAATCTAACTGGTTAGAAAACTCAGACTGCATTCCTCCTTCGTTTGGATATATGATAAAATCTAATTGAATTCAATTTGTTTAAGCTCCCCTAGAAACACACAAATCAATCTTAAAGGCAATCTCAGAAAGAGAACAATTAAATTTAAGGACCTATTGACCACAATCCCCAATTAGACATACCATATATTCCCACAAATTTCTGAGTTAAGTTTTGAGAGCTTCAAAAGGTTCTTCTATATTCATTTGAGGGGAAAAAAAAAAACCCAAGTATTTAAAATGCTTTGGAAAGTAGGAGATGACAAACACTAGAACCACTCAGAAACAATTAAAATTGTAGAACTGGTATACAGTCAGGGAAAGCGAACAGAATAGATCCAATGAACACGACGACTGTAAAAAGCAAATACACACATACCATATATTTACGGTAAAGCATACTATGTAAATAGCACGAAAACAGAGACCCTCAGAGATGTCACAATGTGAAGTCTGAGTGTGCTGCCCTCTAGAAGCATAGAGTCTTACCGCAGCCATTAAAATGCTCAAGGTGAAGTATTTACATGTAGTGCTTTACCACTTGAGGAAAAAGACCCCTGGTGGGGACCAGAGCATGGAAATTAGACTCTAGGAAAGATTTTATGGCACCCTAGCAGCTGAAAAAAATTATGACAAATGAACAGGAATTAAACAAGCAGCAAAAGATAAAGTTCAGAGAGAATATTCCATGTGAGAAATGTATAATCATCATAGCACAATGATGAATGCAGATTTTATTTACTCAACAGTATTAAAATAATCCCATGGAGAACTGAGATACAACTTCCCAGTGTACCAATTCTAGATGGAACAGATTAACTTCAAAACCAAATGATGGAAACTAATATCTTACTAACAAGAATATGAAGCAGCATTAAAAAAAAAAAAAAAAAGATTCACTAATATAAAAATTAAAAAAAAGGAAATCCAAACTGCTTGAATAGTTCATACAAATGTATAAAAACCAAATTAAGGACAGGAAGATCATCATGCTAACATATAAGAGAAAATGAAAGTAAATGTAGAGATGAGAAACACATATATTCTTCTAATAATAAGCAGAAAATATGAAAGCAAAATGATTTAGAGCACTGGTTCTGCAATGAGATCTGTTGAGCGCTCCCTTAAACAGGGAAGTTCTTTTCACTGGCGAGGACCCGCCTGCTTCACTGCACAACCCAAATAACTTACAAGCGGTAGCTCTGCCTGGCACAAGAACGCCAGCAAGCAGCAGCTGTGGGTGTGCACACATGTGCCTTTGCACACAGGGGTCACACTCTTGCTCACTCACAGACATTAGCCCTGACATCAAGATACAAACACACTGAAGCCAGAGGCCGGCACGCGACTTCAACTTTCTCAGCTGAGATGACCACATGAGGCCTGCGAGATGGGTGGGAGCGCACAAAGTCTGAGAGGAGGTTAAATGAAAGAAAGAACCTCAGGGGAAGTCAGAGGTCAGGCTGGCGAAGGCACTGCTGCACAACAGAGTGGTCATGGGATGTGCGCGGCTGAGCTCTCCGGAGTCCCGACAAGCCACACGGGGAACAGGGGTTCAATTACCAGGCAAAGGCTGCCCCCAGAGGTGGTCAGAAGACCCAGGTCCCAACACCCATGATCCCAGAAGGGAAGGTCTGTGCTGTCTGACATACCCACAGATATGGCACCCTTTGTGCAGAGGCCAAGGTGAGCCTCCTGCACACCTGCCCTCTTTATGGCCAAGACAGACCTTCGGGTATGAACAGGTTTGACAGATGATGCCAGCTGCTTTCCAAAGATGGGAAAGCAGTCACATACAGCACTCTTGGAACCACGCATGGTCAACCTCACAGCTACCTCCCTGCCTAAATCAACCTATACACAGACACAGCACAGTGCACTCTGCCACGCACGCTTTACTGGAGCACGAACGAGGATAACCATTTTTCTCCACATTTGTAAAATTAGCCCTTTCTCGTTTCCTCTTAATGCCTTACCTGCTTGAAAGAGGCTTGCTGTCATGCTGAACTGCCCGGCTCGGACACGCAATATAAACGTGCGTGAGAAAGTTAAGTACAGTCTTTTAAAGTTATCTCTGTGTCCGTGTGGCTGCCATAGCAAGTTCTTAATGTGTTTGAGTCAATGTGCCAAGCAGCCTGCATGATTTAGTTCGCTGAAGCCTACGCATCTAATGAGATAAAATTATTAGTTTCTTTCCCTTGAAGAAAAACTGCAGAGATTTTGAAGGGTGAAGTAGCCCAGTTTCATGAGAGGGGGAGAGGGGACGATGGGGCTGAAGGAAAAAGGAGGGTGAGAAGTTGAGAGAGGAGGGAAAAGACAGGGAAGAATTATCTCTCAGGAAACGATGCTATTCGGGGCATAATGGTTGCAGTATTCCTTCCTATAAATCACATTCTATAACAAATACTACTTCCCCACTAACGTCTTTAAAATTAAAAATGACTCCAAAAAAGTAAACCACAACAGCAAAACTGGAAAACTTCACGATGGTGCCCAAGCTCTGGGGCCAGCAGCCAAAAACCACTCATCTCCTAGATTCCCTGGCCTCTGTCAACACCTTGCCTGGTTACCGGGCTTCCTACAAACGGACTTTTCTGATAACTCAACTGGGATACGTCTGACGATAGGTAGCAATAAACAAATGGCGCCGTGCATCTGGCCAACAGGTGAGGCGATCAGGCCCACCAAGATTCCACAGGTTAAAGAGCAGAGCCAGTCTGTCCAACAAGTGCATGCCCTATTTGCAGTTGTGTAAACGCAAATTCTGTAAAATTAAACGCCTGTTAAAAGAAAAATTACAAGTACAGTTTTTAGTGTTGTTCATTTAATTTACTCCATATGCTCAGAATCCTTCATAACATGTATACACATGATTTAATTTTAAAGGAATGGTAAATAAGAGCAAGCAGTAATGCAGGAAAATATAAAGCCTTTTGATTCTACATATAAGGAAAATATAATTTTCCCCAGGGTGAATTTTAGAAAAGATCAAATATAGCAACTTGAATTTATAAACCCAGTTAAAAATACACACCCTTTAAAGTGTGAGTCACAATAATGGCACTGAACTGACCATCTTTCCTGCCCTGCTCCACCACCATCTGTCCACTCCTAGTCCTAATCTTGAATTAAATACTTTAAAAACCAAGTTTAGCTTATCACAGAAATGCAGTTTCTTCAGAAAACCTACAAACTAAGGTGGGGAAACAGCAGGGAATGAAATGACCAAAAGATGAAAACAGTTTCTCATTAAAGTGTGTAATTAAAAAGTACTTACCAAAGCAGGGATGGAAAGGATAGCTACGGAAAGCATGTATAAACATAATACTTATTGATGAACAATTAGAAATTTTCCCCTTAAAAATCCATGAGATAAACAAGTCCATTATCATTATTTCAATCCAACCCTGAACTGCAGTTCCTAGTCAGTGTTATATATATAAGTCAATAGAGTTAAAGGTTCAAAACATAAGAACCAACTCATGAGTTTGGCAAGGCAATAATATTGTTATCAATATGAAAATCTCAATTGCACTTTTCAAGTTAAAAAAAAAACACAAAATGCAATTTCCCCTGCAGGCATAATTTAAAATAGCAAAAATAAACTTACTAGAAATATATATCTAACAAAAACTGTGCAACAGCAACGCAGAAAAACATCATAAAACTTTACAGCCAACAGTATAAAGATGTCGTGTTCATAAATTAAGGAGATCCGATGTTGTAAAAATGTCGACTCTCTCAAATTAATGTAAATATTAAATTTATTCCCAGCCAAAATTTCTAGAGAATTCTTTCATGAAACTTAATAAGCTGATTCTAAAGTTTACATTAAAAAAGTGAAAGCTCAAGAGCAGACCGCTTGTTAAAAGAATCATAGCAACCCAACACAAAGATACACAATCAAATTATGCCAAGACAGAATGGAATCCATAGACAGACCAAGTGATGGCGAGGGGAGCATAGTCCCAAGGCAGAACGCACAGGTCAGAGACACGCACAGAGCCGGACACAGACTAGGTCCATGGAAGGGCCCACCCTTGCACATCACTGGGAAAAAGATACGGCTGCTGCCTTGAAGGAGCTGGAAGAACTGCTGATTCACACAGGGAAAAAAAATCTATCCTTCCACATCATACATATATAAATTTCCATGAGACTTAACGACTTACATTTGAAAGCCAAAACTCCGATTTTTAGTAGAAAATGCAGGAAGGTTGAGTTAGGGAAAAGGTGCTTAATTTAAATAAAATCCAAAAAGTATTCACTACAAATAAAAAGTGATAAACTGAAAATTTGATATTAATGTCCTAACGTTTACGAAGACGCCTGAAAGACGATGAATGTACGAAACTACAGGAAGATACTAGTTACACGTAAACTCAGGAAGAATAAGAAAACAAACTCAACACAAAAAAGGAGTCATGAAGAGACATTTCCCCAAAAAAAAGAAAGCCAAATCATCACCGTGACACCTGCCAGGTAGATTCATACGCACATCAGCAAAGTTTAGGAAAATGCACACTATTAAGTGTTGGTGAAAATGTCCATCCATTCATACTCTGAAGCACCACACACAGCGGCCTTAAGCACAGAAAACACCAGGCGTCAGCTTGTTAAAGGGAACATCCAACACCCTATCCCCAAGCAGTTCCGGGCCCAGGCTACACCTAAAGAAAGGTGGCAAGAAACCCACTAGCATGGTGGTTTTGTGTTAGGAGGGGAACAAAGAAAACAAATACTGCAAACAGCCTAAATGTTGACAGAGAGGGGAGTGGACGGCCTGTGGCCTTCTCTCACAATGGAAACACAAGGGCAGTCAAAGGGGCTACACATCCTTTAAGGGTGAACTGTAGAAACAATGATAATTGGCGGGAAGTCCCAGCTACTAGACCTGATTTCACACAGCTCGCAGACAGCCACACGGACATGTTACTATTTCCAGGAGGAGACACGTGTGATTGTCTTCTACGCCGTAAGAAGTGGTAAGCACAAAACGCAGGAAGTGGTAAGCACAAAACGCGCCTTCCTCTGGGGGAGCGACCTGCTCCGAGGGGTAGAAGATGGTCCAGGGAAGGGACAAAGCTGCTCCCAAGAGCGAGTGGGCTCGGCCACAACGCTCACCAACACTTTCATGGCCGGCAAGCTTCCCACGTGTGCACCTGCAAACACGAGGACACCAGGACACCAGGACACCGCTGATGCCCAGTGCGTGAGCAGCACCTCGAAGCGACCAGGGAAGCTGGCAGTGCGTGAGGCCGACGGCTCAGCTCCAGGGTTAGGGGGACTGTGTTTTGCCTTGGCTTCGTCTGCCTGTGCGTCTCTCCTCCCGAGGACCTTCTGCTGTTTCCTGAGCAATTCTGGTGGTCAGAAGAGGCCATAAAAAGCCCTGAGCAGTTCCCGAATAACCCAAGGAGCTTCTTCAAGCTCTCTGCGGTGAAGGGCAGTTGTTTCATTTAAAATGTTCCACCCATCGCGGTCCAACAGTTTTACAAAAATAACCAGGAAAATAAAATCAGAGCACTAGAAACGAAGTTCCAGAAAAAGACCGGCAAATCTCAGGCACCGGCTCCCCGCGCACCTGGACAGGCCGAGACCCCGGGCGGGCCCTCGGCGAGCAGTGGACAGAGAACAGGGCTGCAGAGCCAGCCTGGACGGTCACCAAGAGCGGACGAAACGAGCTCCCACCTCGCCAGGACCGGTGCTCGAGCGTCCGGCGAGGCGGTAACCAGCCGGGTGTCAGTCTTTCCGTGTAAGTCGCGCCTGCAGGCGCACGTTCCAGAAACGCTCAGCTGGCTGAAGCTAACATGGAACAGCAAAGGCGATGACAGCACAGCAGGTTCTGCGGCGTCTTAGTCCCCTCTGCTCCCTGACTCCATCACCAGCGGCCAGCACCTCCCTTTTCTCCACACCCGCTGTGGACAGGCCGCGGATGGCCGAACGGGGTTCCGCCTGGGTGTTCAGGGACGGCCCCCGCCCTTTCTCAGCCCTGGGCAGCGGCACGGGGCTTTGCCCGCAAAGACCCAGGACAGCAGACAGCCATGGTGGCCGGCGCTGGACAGCGGTGCCTCGGAAGACAGAAGCGAGCTGCTCCAGAGAGCCCGACGGGGACAAAGCGGGCGCTGCTGCCCCAGGAGACTGACCGAGCAGCGAGAGGGACCCTGTGACGGTAGAAGGACGCAGCAGCGCCAGGGGGACGCAGCTTGGATGGAAGGACAGCGACGTCCAGAGGAAGCAATGTCACAGTAAAGGAAACTTTTGGCTAAACTTCCTCACAGGGTTTGCAAGCCAACGGACTCCCTTCTTCAGCGGTAACTTGGTCAAGGCCTAAAACTGCACCATCCATATCATCCTCGATACAAAGAATGCAGGCAACTGCTTGCCTTTAGCTACAGCAAATCAGAGCATTCTTGTAAAACATAGCAAACAGCAATTGATCTAAACAACCGGAACAAGAAAGGTTTCTTCTGGAAGCAAAGAATCCACTTGCACCCTTGCCTACAACCCTGGCACTTTATGGAGTACCTCCGAAAACTGCATCTCAGAGTAACCCAGAACTCCAAATCTGGAAATCGCAAATTCCCAAGGCTAAATTCACATCCTAGTTTGCCTTAGCTGTTTTTCCGACTGCTGGAAATAACACATTATATATATATATATATATATATATATATATATATATATATATATATATATATATACACACACACACACATATACATGGACTTTTTAAATGTATAATTACATATAATACATTATATAATCATGTATAAATATAGAATACAGACATTATAATATATAACATACTCTAGTACACAAAACATAAGCAAGCTCTTAACACTATCTAGCACTTCTGTCAGGTCGTACCTGTCACATTTGGTCAACAGCAGCCTTCCCCCCGCCCGCGCCCCTCACAAAGGCACTACTACCATCCCCCACATTTTAAGGGTTCAAACAGTTCAAGCAGCAGAGACAAAGGTCCAGTTTCTGTTTGACAAGTCTGTATTTTAAGTCTACATTATTAACCATTACAAAATCTTTATCATCTCTCCAACGGTGCTCAGAGAAAGTCCTGAGAATAATGACTTCCTGTTAAGTAATACTTGCAAAGAGAAAAAGCCCGAAACAGTCTGTGTTGCTAGATTACTGTAAAACAGAACTTTAGAGCGTAAGGCAGCAAAAACCAAAACAACACAGTCCACCAGGCCCATAACACACCGCACCCCTCAGTAGAGTGTTTGCCATGTGCCCAGGATTCAGAGTGACTGTCACAGCCTTTGCACTGTCACTGTACCCCAGTGACAGTCGATAATTTTAAGAAACACATCCAGGGGCAGTAATACCCAGTGAGGAGAGTAAAAACATGATTAACTCTAACAGAAACACTTGCTCTCAGAAGGTAAGAGGGTCATCAATATTTCTGAATACTTACTGTGCACCACACATTTTGCTAGAACCAATCACTTTCCCATTTTATTAAAGAAAAATGGTTCACTTCACGTCAGTTGCTAACAAGACACCTTCCTGTCTCAAAGCTGATGCCCATTTAGCCATTTTAGAACAAAACACCTTATGAACACAGTCTTCTTGTGAAAAAACGTGTTTTTGCTTATAGTTTTTATTTGAAAAACAACTGTATCGTCACCCTGAACAGGGAAACCCTGTGGGATGGAAGCACAGAGCAACTGTTTGTCCATCGCAGTCCTTTTAAGTTACTGTGTGAGCCGGGCATGGTGGTGTGCGCCTGTAATCCAAGCGCTGGGAGGCAAGAGGCCTGGGATCACTTGAGTTCACGGGTTCAAGACTACCCCAGGCAACATAGCAAGACCTGGTCCCAAAAAAGCAGCCAGACGTGGTGGCCGGTGCCTGTAGTCCCAGCTACCTGGGAGGCTGAAGCTGGGAATCGCTTGAATTCATGGGATCGGGACTACCCCTCGTAACATGGCAAGACCTAGTCTCAAAAACTAAAAATAAATTTAAAAAATAATAAAGTTATCCTGTGGTAAGTTAATGTCTCTGGGTTTTTTATGTAGGGAAGCCTTTAACTGGTCATTTTCCAGTTATAAAAACTCTCCGAGTTTAGCCAGGTTAAGTGTGATCTTCAGACTTTTCCAGTCAAGGTTGCACACTGCTCCCCTCTCCCAGCTCTGCCAACAACAGTCTAGCCACAGACAGAGCAAGGGGCTCGCTGCAGCCCGCCCCCCACCTTGCCAAGCCTGGGCAGGGGTCTGCCACGAGTTCTTAGGTCAGCAAGGGCTGATGCTGCCTTGCCGGGTGCTCTCAGGAGTCCTTCGGAAGCTCCAGACACTCCAGGCCTGGTGACCCCCCCCCCCTCACTGCAACTGCCTTGGGGCAAAACAAGGCATCTTCTCTGGACAATGCAGTCTTTGCGCCTCCCCCTCCACCCTAAACTATCCTGTTCTCAGGGGGTTTCTCTCACTGTGGGAAACATGCTCTCCTCGCCCCAAGGAACTCAGTGAGGACAAGGATCCACCAGCCACGACCTCTGCTGCGCTGTACCATCAGGACAGACCCTTTCACCCAGGCACGAGCAAGAGAGCCATCAACACACGCCATCACAAGTGCCCCCAAAACCGCACCTGTGAGGCTCTCCAAGTCGCCTCCACAAAGTTCACAAGAGGGAGGGGCAGGTCGGAGAAACACCCAGCATAACAACTTGGTTGAAAAAAACTCTTTTCCAATGTCTAACCACTAGTTCAAAAGCTTCTTTTTTTTTTTTTTTTTTGAAACTAGGTCTCGCTATTTTTGCCCATGGAACCGCAGGCTCACGCTGCCCGGGGTACCACAGACTCAAGCAATCCCCAGCCTCAGCCTCTCAGGGAGCTCGGATTACAGGCATGCGCCACAAAGCCCAGCTATTTTTTGGGACTAGGTTTTGCTGTGTTGCCTTGGGCAGGACTCGAACCCCGATCCCCAGACACCAACCCCCAACCCTACCACGGCTTCCTAGGCTGCCGCTTACAAGAACGTGCCACTGTGCCCAGTCTCAAAAGCTTCTAATTTCCACTTCCTGAATCTTTTTATACCACCAGATAGGGTAGGTGTTGGAAAATACATTTTCTGGCTCAGTCTTTTGCAAGACCTACATGGTGTTCCTACAACTCACTTTAAAAATGTGCATCTACTGACTTAGGGCCAAGCTCAGAATAAAAGAGTTCCATTTTAATATATTATTACATAACATCTTTAACATTTTCTAAATTTTCCACAAAAAAGGATGAAGAAAAACCCATAACCTTATCATGTAGAGTTAGCCACTGTTAATAGTGCATGGTCTTCCTTTCTGTAGAGTCCATCTGACACCTAAAACTCCCCTTATTTTAACTTTAAAATCTTACATAAAACACCGTATTTATGTAGTTTTCATTGAGCAATTCAGTTTCAAACACCACATTTCCAGTAATGAATGCGAGGGTGGTTTTCTGAAACGTCTCTCATTTGATACTCCCTAAACTCGAGAGCTTTCGTGGTTCCTCAACGCCTGACATTTGATTTAACTGTTTTTAATAAAGTATAATCTTCAGGGGTTCCTACGGCTGTTACCTCTCTAGACGTGACTTTGAATGTACCTATGTGTATCCACCATGTAAAATGACACTAATGAAAAACATCACTGTCAGGGCGTTCCTGACACTGAAATCCCAGCAACTCAGGTACCCAGGGTTTCAGCTTAGTCCACAGGTTAAGTATCTTGGGATCCAGGCACGTAAGAGTTACAGGTTGAACTCACAATGTGCAGGAGACCAAAGGTCGCTAATGTAGACTGAAGCAAGCTTGTATCAGGGCTCAGTCCTCAAATGACTAAATACAATCCATCGTGCATGTCTACACTCGCTGACTCCACTCTCCACACCACAACCACCAGGAAGTTCATCTGATACTCAAAGGTAGATTACGGAAACGTAAACACCTTAAAACTGGATTTGAGGATTACTTCTGTGAGAATTTCATGCATGTTCTGCCCTCCATTCACAGAGCACGCGTTTGTTTTGAGACAGTCTTCTGCAGATGTATAAACAAATTACTACCAACATGCTACCAAGAAAAAGCATTCGTAGTTCTTAATCCAGAGAGTCATCAGTCTTCTCATAAAAGTTTACTCCAGTAAAAACTCATGGAATTATGAAACTGCCAAACGATAGAAAAATAGTTTTCTCTTGATGCTGACCATAAATGTATTCACTGAAAAGTACATAAGAACAGTGAGTGTGGGTAGATCGTGGAACGTTTTACATGTAGGGTATACACTCACAACATGCATGTAAATGGGGCATCTGGAGAGACAGCCACACAGGCAATCACTATTTAGGAGGTGATCCTTGTTGTATTCTTTTAGCTTTCTCCATTAGCTCAATTTCCTAATAAATATGAGCATGTATTTCCACAAGAAATCAACAATGCTGTTTGTGTTATTAAAATATGATATGAAGAGCTACAGTAGTTAATCAACATGTGGTAATACTGGGACAGATCAATGAAACAAATCCAAATTCAAAAACAAGCCTGTAGATATACAGCCAGCTAATGAATAAAGATGAGCTAGCAATTCAATGGGGGAGTCTTAAGTTTTCACAAGGGGCACTGAACAATTCCATGTCCATGTACTCAAAAAAAGGAACTTAGAAATGAATCTTACACCGGAGATCATAGAAGTAAATCTCATGACCTTGGGTTGGGCAATGATTTCTTGAACATGCCCCCAAAAGCATGCCCCCTAAAAGAAAAAAGAAAAGATAAAAACCGGACCCCACCAAATTCAAAAACCTTGCACCTCAAAAGATACCACTAAGAAAACAAAAGGTCAAGACACAGACTCAGAGAAAATATTTGCCAAGCATGTATCTGATAGGGGACCTGGATCCGGAATACATCAAAGCATTCTTATAATTCATCAAGAAAAGCCAGTTTAAAATGGGCAGAAAAAAATCTGATAAGACATTTCACCAAAAAAAAATAAAATGGTTTCAAAAGACGCTGCATATTACTAGCCACTGGGGAAATGCAAATTCAAACAGATAATGATGAGTCTTAGGAAGATGTGAAGAAACTGAAACCCTCATACACAAATATCTGTGTGCAAATGTCACAGCAACACCATCCGTAGCCGCCAGAGCAGAGACTATGCCACTATCAACAGGTACACGGATAAACAAAACGGGGTGTGATGTTACCTTATAACAGGTTCAGCAATAACAAGGCTGAACCTCAAAACCATTATCCTAAGCTGAAGAAAACCAAACACACCAAGAAATTTTTGTTATATTATTTAATTATAAGGAATACACACAGGAGGAAAATCTTAGAGAGTAGTTAAGTACCTGCTGTGGGTTGAAGGTAGGAATGAACATGAAATATAACAGGAAACAGAATTACTGAGTTGATGGGCATGTTTCTATAATGGAACAACAGTGCAGTAAACTCAGTGAATTTGCAAATTCAACACATTAACAACTGCTGAATCCTGCACTTAAAATGGGTAGATTTTATGATATGCATTATTTGCTAATTATTTTAAGAGCAAGATAAGTTAAGCACACAATCAAATTCATTGAAGCCAAAATCAAGTCATCAGTGACAAAAATATAATGTAGAATAAAATAGTATACTGAAACAGCACACACAACTCTATTATCAGAACTACAGGTGACTTTTACTTTCTATTTTTTGTAGAAAAATTTTAAGACTCAGGGAGGCACATTTTTCACCATATGATCTACCAGCCTCTTTACTAAGGCTTAAAAAAATGATGGCTTCACTTGCTTCAAATTAATTACATCCCCCAGTCGTAGAGGATTATAATACAAATACCGCCATACAGAAACACACACACAGTATGTGACTGTAGTTTCTCACACCAGAAACTAGAAAAGAAAGCAGAACTATGCAAAGTCTGCTCCACAACTTTTCGGAGAGAAAAGTTGGCCCCACAAGGCCATTCAAAGCCAAACGGTAGGGGCTTGAAGATTTAAAAGTAAATTCACCTATACTTTAACTCAAATGAAGGGAACAAAGAAGTTACTTCCCAGTACTTTTGAAAAACAACTTGGTAAATATATTTATAAAACACCTTATTTCAACGTTTACACAATTCTGTAACATTTCAGCAAATTCGATGTGCAAATGCTCACTAAATATGTAAGTATATTCACAGTCAAGTGGTTGCTAACAATGTCTTTTCCACCACGGAGTTCCCACGTTATGACCTAGTGCCAGTTTCCTCTGATGCTGTAAACCAGTCACAATCTAAAAGAAGTTCTTCATTCATCTACTAGTGAGACTCAAAAAGAAATCCTAGTGAAACACCAGAGGCAAAGCAATGACTTCACAGAAAGGTTTTACTTTCATACCTCAACGAGAAAGAATTCTGAAGTGCCTGAATATGTTTTCACTTAAATGTATAGATTGGCTATCATCTCTTTAGACAAAGAAAATAGCTTGAAAAATTTAAATTCGACTTTAATGGAACAATGTAAGTTGTTTCTAAAAGTTGCTTATGAAGAACACTGAAACTGCTAAAATGAAGTTTTTAAAAGACATTTGACAGGCTGGGAGCTACACTAAGATGGGATCCGCAAGACAAGGGCAGAACACCGACTTTCACTTTGGACTGTATTTCAAAAAGTGTCTGCACAGTCCTCTTGAAAGAGCAAGACAGCAACTCAGGACAGTTGTCACCAACACACACATGATACTGGAACTCCGGCACACCCTCCTCAACGCTACCAGCCCGGGGCTACATACTTTGACTACTGCTCCAACATACTGTTCTATAAATAAAAAGCTTCCAATTAGTTAGATGGAGGTAGATTCGCAACATCCACATGTTAATATAGTAAGTCCTAATTACGTTCAAAATGCTTCCACTCTTGATTCTTAAGCGTCAACCCATTATTAGTCACTAGCAACTTGGAACTAACTGCACTTATCTAGAATATTAGTTCACATTCCAACGTCTGTAAATTCACAGACACTTTATCCCAAATGGATGGAATAAATGAAACCGACATCCTTGTGCTTTCATAAATGACTCGTAAATATATTTACATAGTACCAGAACACACAAAATATTTAAGTTGAAACAAATTCAAAAGTAACAATCTTCAGCAAGGCAGTTTTCAAACTAATATTTTTAATATATTTCTTTACAGAAAATACCTGGAACAGAGGACTTATAAAACCCAAATTTACAAAACGGAGTCTTGCCACCTGATGAAAAATTACAAATTCAAACCTCTCACCAACTAATTAAATAGCCTCTTACTCCACTAACTGTAGTGAGTCTACCAAAGAAAAAGAAATCTTACTTTAAAACAATGTGCTTAATTAACATTGCTTTATGTTTTAAAATCTGTCAGAATTTCAAGGTCGATAGCTTGCTAGAAATAAAAGCAAAATAATCTCATACATTGCAAGGTGGTTCGCTTTAATCTAACATCCCTGGAATTACTTAAAGACCGTATACAGCTTTTTTTGAATAACATGCCTGAACATGTTAGTGATTATTTTGTGAAAACTTTATTAGTTACCAACTTACAACTTAAAAATTCAATCTAAAAACCTCACCAAGGTCATTGCATCTAAGGTTGACCCACCAAAAAAAAAGAAAAGAAAATGAATACCAACAATATGCCTTGGTTCTTCGAAAGTCAAATATATTTAAGCATAATTTACATATGTTGGTTAACAGCCTCCAAAGGACTGTCTTTTTTGAATGCGTCGCAAAAAGGCATGCTAAGCACCCTTCACTCTGGACTGTGTTTTTTAAGAATCTGTGCCCAGCAAACAGCAATGAAAGATAAAAACGGTGTCGTCCTCTGGAGCAAAGGACAGGCATGCTTAGGCTTACTGTGCAGCGTAATAAATAATAATGTGACCAAAGGTCTGGGCACACTATTAAACACCACTGGGAATCAAACTTAGTGCAGCAGCAGTGGACAGCAATTCCCAAAAAGTTAAAGCAGAAATACCATCTGATTTCCCACTTCTGAGTTTTTGGTCCAAAGACTATGTAAACACTAATTCGAACAGATAAATGCATCCTGATAAGCTTCTCAGCATTAGTCACCGCAGCAAAGACTTGGAAACAGATGCTGTGGATGGATACGTGGGTCAAGAAGATGTGGTTTATACACAGGCAAGGTACGATCAGCTACCCGAAGATGAAATCCCAGCGTCTGCAAGGTGGAGCGGCCTATAGTGTTACGCTGTGTGAAATACGTCAGACAAAGGAGGCATGATTTCACTCATATGCGGGGAAGGAACAGATGGAAAAAACAAATGAATAAACAAAAACTTTTGGACTATGAGAACAAAACAGGTTCACCAGAGAGGAAGGGGGTGTGGGTCAGTCTGGTAAAAGGAGCCAAGTGACGGCGAGGCAGGGCAACTCGCGTTCCCATCGCAGACGCTCGGCACTTTAAAGGCTGCACATCCGAAACCTAGGTCATGTTTTATACCAATGAGTCTTCGATTTTTAAAATCTGGGGTTCCCCAAACACAGGCTTTCTCTCCAATAATGTAACCCACTCCACGTGCACCTACTACCTGGCCTCCACGTGCTACCCGGGATAGAGGGGCAGGAAAGCACAAAGGGACTCCAGAGACTGCTACCACTGAGAGTGGAAAACACCCTTGGCCGCCATCCATCATGTCTTCTCCAGCGCCCATCGAAGCACAGCAGGGTGACTTGTCTTGCAAGGAGGGCGAGAGTACAAACTGTCCTGGGTCTATGGACGGGACACTCACGTGACTTTATGGCCCTGAGACTGAGTCCTCAGAAACAAAAAGATACCCAGGCTCCAGGAGTGACCCCAGCAGTGGGTAGAGAGATGGAGCATCAAGGACCGCACTCTCCCACCTAACTAATGAACTGAGTTGAGTTAATGCTTAGAAATGGAGCCATCAAAAAGTGGGATTAAAATCAGCCACCACCAAAATGGCGTCTTGGTTGCTGCTCATGCCCCTCCGGACCAACAGATGTGGCTGCGGCCCAGAGCAGGCAACAAGGTCCGCATCTCCAAGGGAGACGCAATGTGACCCAATGTGACCCAATGTGACCGTGCCTGCTGAGTGCTGGAGCCCCCAAACTGAAACAGACTATGTAAAAGCCAGTCTTGCTGCCCCACTGAGCTTTACATGAACCCGCAGCTTTAGAAGTGTCTGCCTTCATGCTGGGGGGTGGTACAGAGCCACTCTCTCCCTCTATGCATCTTCAACCCTCGCCTTCTGCCCCCAAACATGTCTGCTTTATAGCAGAAGATGCCAAGTCATGGGCTGAGGTCTTACTGACCCCCAGGAGGGACTCAAAATCTTAGAGAACTTTCTGAAACTGCCCAAGTAACTCAGAAGGGGACTCAAAATGGCTAGGGCTCTCTCAGATATCAAGCATCCTGGCCATCATCCTATCTGACCCAAGCGGGACAGGACACCAGAATTAGCAGGTCAGGTGCGGTCAGAGAAAGGAATGTGACCCATGGATGGTGAGGGCTCTTTGGGCCAAATCACGCCCTGCAACTGTTGCCCCTGTACCCCAAAGCAGAGCAGGAATGGATGTGTTATAGCACCACCCTTGCCCATCCTGCATGTGACAGAGGAGTCTCCCAATCAAGAAAGCTACATCTTGGGGCCCAACAACCCCAATGACCCCAACTTATAAGTTCATGTGACTCATGACCTACAGACCAGCGCCTCTGACAAAGAGGAAGGCTTTTTTGCCTTGGCCCCTACGGCATCTCAACCTTCACCGAGTGCCTGTGCGGGAACCTCCCCTACTCAGCCCTGGGAAGCAGAGTTATTGGTTCAATGGCGACCACATCCAGTAAACCATCAAATCTTGCAGATTTAACTCCATCCCTCCAGCACTGATAATCCAGTACTAATCGCTCCGAATTCTGTCTGTACTTTGGTGACAGCTCTGGCTCGCTTCCCTGTCTTCAGTCTTTCTTCACCTTCAATCCAGTCTCCAAATGTCAGAATGTTTTGAAAAAGAGAGCCTTGAGCATTTCCCTCTCCTTGAAATTTTGTAATCATTACCCTATTGGCTTCAGTCCAAACTGATCTGAACTGGCTAATATGACCGCCATGCAGCCAGTCTCCTGTTAATGGAAGGTTTACCACTTCTGTACATTTCACATTCCACATTACTACCAAAGGGAGACAATACTGGTTTCTAAAATGTCCATGACCTCTCGTTTCCATGTGTCTGCTTCTCCTTCCTATGCCTGTCATTCCCTGACTGACTACTGGTCCATTCACTCTTGAAGTCTTCGTTTAGATGGTATCACCACATGGGCTTTTATCCTAACTTGCAAAGTAAGATACCTGTACCTATGGAACACACAGAACTCAATTTACACGGTCTATTTTTCTCTATCTTCTAATCTACTCTAAGGAGGGGCTGATATTTTATCCATTGTTACATACTCCTTATTATGTGCTTATTATTTTTTTGTGATTAATGCCACTCCACATACCAAGTATTACACCAAGTGTCACATTAATAATCAAAGCCAAAATCTATTTTAATGATCAACTCAGAAGAGCATTACTTTTTTTTAAAAAAAAAGTATATTCTGCATCCTTATTACTCACCAGAGAGCTGAGAGGCACACAGCAGACATCTGATTATTCCCATACTATAGATAACTTGACCATCTTCGCAACAAGGACTTACCAAAACTAACACAATGATCCTGTCCATACATATTACACTTTTATAATGAGTAGGCTCAATAAAAACGCAAACCAACCCTAAGCCCACCTGAGGTCTAGTTAACTCTCAGATTTCATTAAATTCACTATTAGCCTCACTAAGAACAAAGAAATGGTATAAATAATCCTGAAATAATACCTGGTGGTAAAACATAATCTAAAATTGTTTAACCTAAATTAGTATTCAGTAATTTGAATTATCGCAAAACATGCCACTTGATGATCGGAAATGTTCTAGACACCGTGAAAAGTGTCTCCATCAGTGCAGGATTTAATATATACTAGAGAAAATTCACCAGCCAGAATACATCAAGCAGAGCTTATTTGCAAGATAGACAATAACTGTACAGGATTGAAAGCTTCAGTGTCACATACAATAGCACCATTGAACATCATCTTCTCAAAATAAATTAATCAGCTACAAAATATATCTTTGCATTAGGTCTTCTATTTAAACAAAATCACCCAATACTTTTGAAAGCAACCATTCTCACCCAGAGTACCACTATCACCATGTGTCACGAGACATGCATGTATTTAAAGAGTCACAATCCTAAGAATGATTTCCTTGTTTAAAAAGTTTGACAACTGTCATGGTATCTGCATTCCAACATATGTGCATGGGTGGGAAGGGGGTGCAAGCACAGCCAGTGAGCATAAAATTATAATCTTACGCACACTCACTAGAGAGTAGACACTAGTATTTTCTGCCCTGTGTGACAACTGAAAAGTCTTGAGATTTGCGGCGTAAAGTATGCCTTCTCAATATAGCTATAAAAGACAGAACCTCAAATTGGTACTCTGAAATAAAACTGAGTAAAGACTACAAGTTACAGAGGCCTGGGTGCAAACGCCAGCCTTCCTCATCTTTCTTAGGGGCAATCTGGGCCAAATAACTCAAACAATTCGAGTCTTGTCTTTCCTAATGTTAACAAGGAACCCAACAGGGTCATCATAAAACCAACCCAATGTTTCTCAGGCATTTTTAAGTAGCAGAAATTCTATATCCAGCACAGAAATGAGCAACCAAAAGTCACCTCTTCCACTTAACTGCTCTGTCATGTTAGTCACTTACCCTCAGATTTTAGTCTGTGAAGTGAGAACACTAACACACACCTACCAGAGTTTATTATAAAGATTAAAGACCTTCCAACACTGCTTACGAGCAGTAAGCGCCATGTAAGTGAAATATTAATATTACCACTAATATTACTACTATTAACACCACTGCAATTAAATAACCACTATCACTATACTGTAATAGAGCATATGGTACTGTATTATTGTACATACATTCCATTTCTGCTCTAGAATAAAAAATTCTTTGAAAAATTAACCTCATAAATGAATTGCTCATACTATAAGATGAACTCACATATCCAGATGTTTTTATGCTGATCTTTAGAAATATTAAATGCACAAGAAATTATTTGACTTGGCTACTGCTCATAAATGCTGACAAGAAACATCAACTACGCATTTCAAGCGAAAAAACCCATGCAATAAACTCAGTAAATGCAAAATGATATGTGTAGTTTACTTTCTCCCCAAAGAGCTCAAAGCAGTTTAAATAATCAAGGATAGCGATCCTCAAAAACACACAAGCTACCTGAGAAAACTGCAGTTGAGAGCAATGAACAGCTTTTGTCAAAACTCTTGACACATAATTACAATGTTTTAGTCAAAAAACTCTGACCTTGTCACTACTCAAAAAAGCTCATTGCGTATCTACAGTGTCTGAGGCAGGCACTATACTAAATTCTGGTGTAGGGGGGGAAAAAGAGAACAAAAATAATAGTGGGTGTGCCACTAACAACTTAATTAAATACACCCAAGTTTCATAATTCTGCTTTCCTTAAACAGTGCAAGAGAAAATTATAGGTTTTAACAATTGAGTGCATCAATACTTAATGAATTAAGTAGCCTCACATAAACAACAGTCCAATATTTTCCCCAAGGAGGCAGAATAAAGTGAAATAATCTTCCCTCTACAGTCAGTCAATTACCTACTAACAATAACGGAAATCTCAAACCTGAGTCAAATAATCTCAACATATATTTCATATATAATTTTCACCCACTCTGGGGGGAAGTTCAGAGAAATTAATTTTAATTTTGATTTTCTGTCACCTTTAACCTATTAAGAACTAAATTCAGTTTTACTAAGCATCTCAATTATAGTTTTGCTCTGACAACTAGAATCAATATATTAATCATGCCTCCCTTTGATCAACCATTTAAGAGAAAAAAAATTAGCCTCTATCCAATTATCAAATAGTCTAGAGCTCTTTCTATATAGCCTACATTTCAGAAAGCCAGGGTTCCCTTGGAGGCAACGACATAATTTAAAAAAAAAAAAAAAATCATCTAGCAAAACTGCTGGTAAAAAATAAAGCAGCAATACTGACAATGAGCTGAGAAATCTCATTGCTAGGGTGAGTATCCAAAACCTAAACAAGACAGTGAAGCGTTCTGATGAAACCTTAATGCCCCCACAAGAAAGAGCTACTATGCCAGTAAATGCTAGGAAAACTGATAGCTGTTGTATCATACTGATAAGCCCGTTAGTTCAGGGCTATGAACCTTCCTTGGAGCTCATTATCATGGACAATGGATGTCATCTGGGGGGGAGAAAGTGCTGTCATGTCATTTAATGGCCACCGATCAGGTAGTTACAGTTAACTGCAACAATTTCCAACTACCAAACTGTTCTAAACACCAAAGTTTCTGCTCCTATTATAACTGAAACAGCTAAAGGAGTAAAGGGCCGACCGCGCGCGTCCTGAGACACATTAGACTAAAATGATCTGCAGTTAGGTCCCTAAAGGGCCAAGTGACTGAAATTCTTTTGGCGACATAAAACACTCCTCTGCTGCCACGCCAGCCTGCCAGCTACACGACTACTAAGACAGAAAGTCAAGTGATGAGGCCTTTCCACATCAAGCTCGGACAGGGAAGAAGATGGCAAAGGCAACACATTTAGGGAAGGCGGAGCAGGTCAACACATTCCGAAAACCCTTGTCTTCTCCAGAAGGGCCCTTTGGGGGGCCCCAAGAACAGCATCAGCATGGCCCACGCCAGCTGGGGGGCCAGCAGAGCTGGGAGGAAGCCTCAGCCAGTTTGAGCAGGTAACGCTGCCCATCAGTCGGGGCGCCCGGCCCAGAAGAATCTGGAGGAGGAGAAGGAGGAACCATCTTCTGCCCAATTTCACCGGCGCCCCAGATCCTCCTCTGGGGAGGGAAAGCGGGGCCGACCAGGGAGGCCCAGGCCGGCCAGGAGGGAGGCGCTCGCAGGGCAACGGCCGCGTCCGCCCCCAGCCTGACAGTCACACAGCTGGGCAATTACAGCAGAAGCCGTGCATCCTGGAACCACTAAAAATAAAAACCACACCCTGGCGCAGGGAAACCGGACTTTCAACGCTGGGGATGAGCAGGTCCACGAGGCCAGTAAGTGAGAAGGCTGACCGCGCAGGTGGAGGGGGGGAGTTGGAGGGGGGGGCAGCGGAGACACCCCCCCCAGCCCATGCAGCAGCCAGCGGCCGGGAGTCCGGCGCTGCGCCGCGAACCGAGTCCGAGGGAGAAGGGGGTGTGGAGCCCCCGGACCGGCGCGGGGCGCCCCCGGGAGGAGAGAGGCGGGCGCGGGGGTGCGGGCAGGCGTCGATGCCCCCGGGGAGCCCGGGCGCCCCAGGTCCCGGCGGTGGGGAAGTGGGGGGCGGCGAGCACGCGCCGAGGAGCCAGCGGGAGGACGGGGTGAGGAAAGGGCAGAGCGAATGAATGAGCGCGGGGCCGGGCGCCAGGGCCGGGCCGGAGGGCGCCCCGAGGTGCGCCGGGGCGGGCGCGGGGCGGGCGCGGGGTGGGCGCGGGCGCGGGGTGGGCGCCGGGCGGCCGCGGGGTGGCCGCGGGGCGGGGGCGGGGTGGGCGCCGGGTGGCCGCGGGGCAGGCGTGGAGTGGGCGCCGGGCAGGCGCGGGGTGGCCGCG
>PVHY01009638.1:0-32891 GCA_004024945.1 Uropsilus gracilis
AACTGAAGAACACATCTTTGAGCAGGTGGAAAAGGGGGGAGGATGGAGGTGAAGGTGAGGGGGTAAATCCCTAGGATTACAATGATGTGAAATTTATATATAAATAAAGAAGAAAAAAAAACAAATGGGACTTGAGTCACTTGCAGTGGAGAACATTCTCTTTGGTTCACAAATCCTGACATAGACACACACACACACATATGGCTTAAAAAATGAAATAAGAACTCTTCTCCACCTGCAGGCTAATTGAAAGACAATGGATATGACCAATTTAATGATTCAGCAAAGGTGAATAAACTGCAGTGTAGACTATTAAAGATCAAGTGTGGTATAAAGGAATGAGCACCCACTGAGGTGTTGCCACCTCAGTTTGAAGCTAAGCATCAAACTGAAGCACACAACTTCATGCACAGGGCAAAGGGGGATTTGAAGTTTATATATAAATTTTAAAAAGTAAATTTAAAAAACGATAAAGAAAAAAATAAAGAAGGCTTTCTTCCTCTTTTTCTCTAATCACAGCATTCTGATGGTTTCCGCTCTAACACTGTAATTATTTTGTTTATCCATTTTCTTTAACTTTCTGCTTACTGAATGTAGACTCCAGAATGCATCTACCTAAATTGTCTTATTGACTGTCACATCTTCATAGCCGAGGACAAAGCAGGTGCTCAACAAATATCCTTTCATATGTTTTGAATGTAGATACACTTTGATGAAGTTTGCATGGTAAAGAAACTCTAGGTATAAAATACCTTATTTTTTTTTTAACAATACAGTTGTTTAATATAATTCTTTTCTTGTCTCACATGAAACCTTCGGATGGATGGAAGTCAGGGAATACAATGGAAATTAAAGACATATCCAGAGAAAAACAGGCCAGAAATAGAATTCTGTAATTATTGCAACATCCAGCAATCTACTTTTAACTTTTTATCTCTTCAGTTTCTATAATGATCTTTACTCTGTTAGTCCTATAATTTTTAATGAAAGAATGCAAAATAAAAGCTTCAGTCAAATCAAAAGTCCTTTTACATATCAAAGGGAATTATAGCAACAACTTTTGTTTGTATGGCATTTTGTAGTTTGTTTTTATAATTGCATTTAGCAACAGTTTACCAAAATTTTTGTCCTGAAAACAAGAATTATGAGACTCTAATGTTAAGAAATGTTTGGAAAGTTGACCAAGTTGGGAAATTAGGATTTGGGTTTTTTGTTTGCAGAGTTTCATTATGGGGCTTCTCGTCATGAGTTATCATGCATCAGTGGAAAGTATCTGGGGGAACTAGGGAGTAAACAGCTTGTTTAGAATTTGGGGATAATTGGTGGTGATTCTGTCAGGCTAGTGTCTGAATCACATATCTACCTAGTGATTTTTTGAGTCTTTTCCTGTCATTAGTTCTGGGAAATGCCTTTATCCAAATGGGTTTAGCTGAACCACTGTAGTAACTGACCTTTACGTTTCACAGCATAGGTAGGTGCCTATGTTCCCTGGATCTCCATTCTTTAATAGGGAATTGGTCTCAGCAAACATATTATTTGAACTCAGAACTCACAAAATTCCTTACCTGTACAAGTTGTTTCACCCCTAAGGGTTAAATACACTCTGACATTGCTTCCTCTTAAAGAACAGAGTTGGGAAGTAAGGGGAGCAAGTAGGCAAGAATAAAAAGACTGGGGAGTAGGCTGTGACAGCATATCTGTTTGAGGTTATAGTGGCTTAGGTCCCAGTGAAAACTGTGGTGTGGGACAGGAGTACATGACAAAGTGCATTTGAAGTGTAATTAACAAGCATTCTGATATGTCAGATATGGAGGATGAGGAAAGCATATGAGGAATGTGTCATAGATAGCATCCCAAAATTTTGATTTGAGCAACCATGTAGATGATTTATATAGTGACAAAAATAAGAAAGGTCTTGTGGGGAGATTGGAGCCATGAGCTTTTTATATTTGAGAATCGATGACATATTCAAAGATATTAAGTAAGTAATTTGCATATATGAATCTGGAACAGAGAGGGTAGGCCTGTGGCTAGAATTTTGGAATTTGTTGTGGTCACCATGCCCTGCATGAATGAAATAGGCCTTCTCCCTTGTTCCTTCCCCCAGTTTAGTTATGATGTAGCAACTAGTCATCTCATACCCAAACCAAAAGGGTATAAAAAGATTTATTGCTCACAAAATGGGGCTTTTGGGAGAAAGTAGGGCTAACTCTCCAATTCTCCTAAAAGTGGCTTGAGGGAGCAGGAAAAAACTGATTCTGCTTTTTGCAGGCTAGAGAATGGGACTTGGTATAAGAGTTCTTTCATATGAACTGAACTTTGAACTTTGTACTTGAACTTCTCTCCAGTGTCATTGGTTTCCCCCCCCCCAAGCCTTCTTATCAGTGTTCAGATATGAAACAGAAGGGAAAAGGGAGCAATGGGACATGAAAGTTGTCAGCAATCAGACATCAAAAATAGATTTAGACTCTATGTCAGAAGACATCAGCAATAACCCATAATTTAAATGTAGAACCAACTAATATCTCCTGGATCACTGCATTTCCTGAGTTCTGAGGACTCCAGTGTCTGAAAATCAGGTTGAGAAGAAAGTACCAACAAACCAGACTAGATGGGGAGACAATATATGGAGCATAGGGTTCTTCAGCTAAGACAGAAGTGTTTGTAGTAGGCAAAGGCCAGAGACAGTGTATCTGCACAGTTGTGCACCCATAGTCCAGTGGTATGCAGTGCATGTGCAAACTGGTGATACAGAAAGTGGCATAGGAAAAGTCAATACCAGGCCACTGCTGAAGGCACAGCTGGGTGAGGGTGGAAATGGATCCATTGATTTACATCAAGGAGTTCTGATCAGTAAGTTGGTAGGGATATAAGTGAGATTAGACAACTAAAGATTTAATGTGTGATGGGGAAGTAGAAAAGTTGATAGTTGGAGAAAGAAGATGTACAGTTATTAGAAGAATGATGGTATAGGAGCAATAACTTTATTTTTACTTAAGTAGAACTTAGTGTATGTTTGTAACTAACATGAATAACTCAGTGATGATGCCAGGGAAATTGTGGGTCCCTACTAGGGAATCTTGGTGATGAAAAGGAAGAGAGGTTCAGAGTCCAAGTGGAAAGCTCCACTTAAAAGAGCATAGGCATTTTCTATCTGAACACCTGAAAAGACAAAAAAAAACAAAAAACAAAAAATAAAAAACACATGAGTCTCCATGTACTGAGACTTCCAGAAGCAGAGGGGAAAGGTTATAGATGAGAACAAAGGCACAACAGACTAAGAGGAGATTATGGGTGCTTTGGTGGTGGGTGTGCTGCAGTTACAACACCTAAAGGGGAACAAAATACTAGCAATGATGTAAACCAGTGGTTCTAAAATAAAATAATCAAAAATAAAATAATATAGTCAACTGAAAAAAATAATGGGTGTGCCTGTAGGTGAGTTTACAAGCTAGTTGGTGGTATAATGATAGCTGATTTTTGCTAAACAGTTAGTTGCTATTTTCTCAACTATACACAAGATAAGATCCTCAGCCAGGAGTTGCAGGGCAGAAACAATGGCATCTTTAGAGGGGAGAAGATTTGAAATAATGGCTCAGGAATTTTACAAGCAGATTGAATAGGGAAGCATAGAAGGGTTGCAGGGTAGTGCTAAACTTATCTGAGGATTGTGGTCATGAAGTCAGGGCCAAAGTAGTTCGCTTAGGCAGATGACGGTCTCAGAATGTTAGCTGGTGAATACTGATGAAGAAATGATAGAGACTTGTATTTGTGGGTTGGGAGGAGCGGGGGAGATTGCGATTGTGTCTGGGGGCAAGCAGGAAGTTGAGGGTGCCTGCAAAGGAATGATCATTTAAGCTTGACAAGATATCTGTCAAAAACTGCTTATAGTAGGTATATTTAATGAAGCATATATTTCTACGCCTATCTACCTTTTTTACATTATATGTAAAAATAAAAAAATATATATATGATAAAAAGTTTCAGTGACATTTCAGACATCTGAATCACACAAACTGCTATTTGACTCAGATTTATTTTCTAAAGCCTATTTATTTATTTATTTATTTTAAATTAACTTGATTTTTACCTCCTGGGACTAATGAATGAGCAACCAAGAGGTTCTATAAGCAAAAGTAAAAATTGCATACTTTGTTATGATTGGACCTGTGTTTGGAAATTCTGTGAATTGTGTTATGTCAGCTCATGAAATAGGCTTATGTAAACAATGGGTGTTGGACTTTTCTGTGAATGAATAACCTTCCTTCTCACTTACAGACTAACCACTGCAAGTCTCCAGAATTCTAAGTGTTTATTTCAGAGTCCAGAGTGCTAACCATTACACAATGGAACCGCCTTAAGTGTTTATTTCATAGTTTTAAAAAAAGGTTCTAAAAATACCAGGCCAGTTAGGTTTTTATTGTAGATCATTTCATTCATATAAATTAAGAAAAAAAATTGAAAGCAGAATTTTGAAGGGAAATTTACAGAAATCTGTCTGTAGTAATTTGTTTTGACTAGGGATGTAAAATTGCAAAAGAGATGGAAATAACTTGTTCCAACTTTTAGGTGAGAATAATTGGTAAATTTAGTTGATGTTCAAAGAATTTGAATAATAGCATACCAGAATGCACAAATACTCTGTTCATGAGGATATAACATATGCCAAGTATCTTTATTAATTTCTTTTATAATTGTTATTTGTATTGTTTTTTAAAAGGATAGAGGTATATCATCTTATAATTTTGAAACTCCAGAATGAAATGGGAACAGAATTAGATGAATTAGGCTTTAGAACAATAGACAAGGATCCACAGTCATACAAGGAAGGATTATTAGCTGGGGCATTTTAGGTGAACTTAAAAATACAACAACACTGGAACTTTCAAGTTGCAGCTATCTAATTCTACTTTATTTGTCTTTCTCTTGCCTTATTGCCCTAGCTAGAACTTTCAGTACAATGTTAAAAAGTAGTGGAGAGAGTGGGCATCCTTGCCTGGTTCCAGATCTTAACTGAAATGATTTTAGTTTTTCCCCATTTAGGATGATGTTTGCTGTAGGTTTCTCACAGATGGCTTTTATTATCTTGAGATGTGTTCCTTTTATCCCCAATTTTTCAAGAGCTTTAAATCATGAATCAGTGGTGGACTATAGCAAATGCTTTCTCTGCATCTGTTGATATGATCATATAGTGTGTGGTTTCTCCTTGTTGATGTGGTGAATCCTTGTGCCCCTGGGATAAATCCCACTTGGTCATGGTGAATAATGCTGTTGATGCATCTTTGGATTTGATTTGCCAGGATTTTGTTTAAAATTTTTGCATCCATGTTTATTAGGGAAGTTGGTTTATAGTTTTCTTTCTTAGTGCTGTCTTTATTTGATTTTGGTATGAGTGTAATGTTTGCTTCACAGAATGTATTTGGCGGTTTTCTTTCTTCTCAATCTCTTTAAAGAGATAGAACAAAAATTACTGAAATTCATATGGAATAATGTAAGACCTTGAATATCAAAAAACCTCCTGATCCAAAAAAGAGAAAACAGATATATTACTATTCCAGACTTCAAATTATACTGCAAAGTCATAGTAATTAAAACTGGCTCAAAAACAGACAATTAGACCAATGGAACAGAAATGAGTGCCCTGAAATAAAACCACACATATATAGTCAACTAATCCTTGACAAAGGAGTGAAAAACTTACATTGGAGCAAGGACAGCCTCTTAAATAAATGGTGCTGGGGAAACTGGACCAGTACATGCAAAAAAAATGAACTAAGGCAACTCCCTCACACCATGTACGAAAACCAACTCAAAATGGATAAAAGACTTATATGTCAGACCTGAAACCATAACATACATAGAGGAAAACTTGGGCAAAACCCTCCGTGAATTACACTTCAGAAAACCCGTTCTTAGTACCTCTACAGGTGGCAAAAAGAATGAAGGAAAACAAAAACAGCTGGGACTATATTAAACTAAAAAGCTTCTGAACAGCAAGAGACAACAGACAAAAAGGACCCAACCAAATTGTAAAAAGTTTTTGCCCTCCACAAAAGTGATAACAGAGATCCACAAGGAACTCATACAACTTAGCAAAAACAAAGCAAGAAACCCAGTCAAAAAATAGGGAGTACTAAAAAGATACTTCTCCAAAAAGGAGATACAAATATCCAACAGGCAAATGAAAAAATGCTCAACATCACTAGCAATCAGGGAAATGCAAATCAAAACCACAATGAGATACCACCTTACACTAGTAAGAATGGCCCACATCAAAAAAATGGGCAACAACAAGTGCTGGTGGGGATATGGAAAGAAAGGAACACTGTTATACTGCTGGTGGAAATGTAAACTGGTCCAACCACTATGGAAAACAGTGTGGAGGACCCTCAAACTAATGAAAATGGAACAACCATCTGACCCAGCAATCACTCTTCTGGGAATCTACCCAAAGGAGACCTCAATACTTATGCAAAGGGACACTTGTATTTGAATGTTTATTGCAGCACTATTTATAATTGCAAGGACATGGAAGCGACCCAAATGTCCAAAACAGACAAATAGATGAAAAAGATGTGGTATATATATACATCTTGGGATATTACTCACCAATTAAAAATGACAAATTTGATGGATTTGAGATAACATAGATGAACCTAAAAGAATCATATTAGCAGAAACAAGTCAGAAAGAAAAAGGCAGAAACCAAATGGTTTCACTAATGTATGGGATATAGGAAAACCAAGCAAAAGGCCAGGAGGAAAAGTCCAAACAAGCTAACAACCAAACTGAAGTACACAGCTTGGGGTAGGTGGATGCATGGAGATGATCAGGAAGGGGAATACAAAGATGTGAAATAGTATAAAAATAAAATATTTAATAAAAAATTTTAAATAACTAAGATTTTTGCAGCCACCAGTTATCAAGGATGTTCTGTGAACCAAAACTCTATGCTTGTTACTTCCCATGCCTGTGCATCACTTAATTTTGTAACCTTTTAAATCTATTTTATTGTCTGTATTTTATAGGAGAGGGAAGTGGGAGACCCCCCCAAGGTCATTGTAGCTAAGACTCAAATGAAAGTCTTTAAAATTTCATGATCTCTTTCTTTATTTTTAAAAAATTTTACAAATCTGGTCTCTTCAGAGGAATCAATTCAGGCATAGAAGCTTTACTCCATCTTCATGCCTCTTTATGGAACTAATTTTCGACATTAATTAACAATAAACTCTAATAGTCTTCTTTGTATTTATATATAAAAATGCATTAATGCATTACATGCCTCTTTTCACATAAAAGGATTTACGCTGGATGTATGATTCTGCAACCTATTTTCTTTATATAATACTAATTCCTGGAATTTTTGTGTATCAGTCACAAAGTCTCCTTTATCTTGCCAGTATACAGGAGACAAGAATAATAAAAAATTAAAATCCAAACCAATTTTAAAAAGTAGTTATGTGTTTAAATCAGAGCTTTTTAGCCTCAGTCTTCTAGCACTTTTACTTGATAGTGCTGATTTTTAAAATCCATTTTTTTTTAAAGTAGAATTTCAAATTCTCTGCAGGGAAAAATGTAACATATGAAAGGGAAACAAAGTGTACTATGATTTTCTACTTTGGAATCCTATTTGAACTTTTATACCGCTCAGAGTGGTGTATGAAAGAAGTAAAATAATGATTACTTATTGCAATTTGCTTCCAAACCATATTAATGAGGAAAAGTGTTTCTCAATGCTTGTTTTATAGGGTTAGTTTACCTCCAGTAGTAAATTGTTTTACTAAATTGGATTAAATTCTGTCCTCTTAGACTTAAATAGATATAGATGCTGTAAAATTGGAAATCATTAAACATTTTCTGTGTTGGATTGAAATAAAAGGATCTATGGCATTTGTGGTTAATCAGGTGAACCTATTAGCATGACTGTTAACTGTTGGAAACAAATTATTTGGTTCTGAATTGGAAATTGAACATTGTTTTGTGCAGCATTGTTTAATTTATTCAGCTGCCATTTTGTGCTTGCAGGAAATAGTGTACTTTCTGCAGGAAATTCTGTACTTTGCTGTCATTCCTTAAAATGTCTAAGCATTCATTACTACTTTGCTGAAGGGTGCATTTTCATAAATATTTATAATGAAAATGAAGGTACTCAAAAGATTTTAAATTTTCTTGAGGTACTCAAAAAGATTTTAAATTATTTGACTTTCAGAAAGATCATCTTAGAAATAAAGCATACCCTTATTCAGGACTCCTGTTCTCAATTTGGATTATATCAGGCATGCCTGTTATGCATTCTAATATCTTAGAATTATTAATTTGGAAATAACAAATACCACGGAAGCCTAAATTTTTTAATTTTTTTATGAGACTAGTTCTCACTGTTTTTGCCCATGGAACCGTAGGCTCACGTTGCCCATGGTACCACGGATTCAAGCAGTCCCCCAGCCTCAGCTTCCCAGGTAGATGGAATTACAGGTGCGCACCACTACGCCAGATGTTTTTTGGGACTAGGTCTTGCTGTGCTGCCCCAGGTGGGACTGGAACCGTGATCCCCAGATGCTGCTGCAACTGTCGTTTACAGGCATGCATGCTACCGTGCCTGGCTAAAATTTTTGTAGCATACAGAATTCTAAACTTTTCAAGCAATTTGTATCTTATATCTCTTGTAGCTTTATCAAGGATAATGCAAGGGTATATATTGTATCTCATAAAATGAAAACATTCCTTTAATTTCAGATTTTAGAAGAGTTAGCCATGAAATTATGTCACAGTACAGTAGTCCCCTTATTTGTGAGAGATAAGTTCAGTGGGTACCTGAAACACAGATAGTACCAAACTCTATCTATACTGTGTTTTTCCTATGCATCTATACCTATGATTATAAATTAGGCACAATGAGAGATTAACAATAATAATCAGAGCAATTATAACAATATACTTTAATACTAGTTATATAAATATTGTGTCAGCCTCTCTCTCTTCCCTTTGCCTTGTTTCTCTCTCTCTCAAAATGTTACAATGTTCTCTATATTTTCATACCATGGTTGACTGAAGGTACCTGAAACTGAGAAAAGCAAAAGGGCCACAAGAGGGCCACTGTAATGATATTCCCTTCCTAAGAAATCTTAGTATTGTTGATGCTTCAGACCAACAGACTCAGAATAATTGTGATGTGTGAAATATTTAACTTGCTTTTTTTACTTTTTTTCATAGAATCTTCATCCAAAAGTAATTTGAGAAATTTACAGTTCTGCCACTGTGTATATTTATCTCTGAACAACATGTAGTTTGGTACACTTGTTTATCCCTTGGAAACATAAAAAGGGAAGTGACTAATTCAGCATTTGGGTACAGATATTGTAAAATAACTTGTTGTATATTTTAAGTGGCAGCATTTCTGCTGGCCAAGAACTAAATAGACTGGATGCTTCTGTAAAGGCTTGACAGAAGAGATTAAACATGTCTTACTGTTGCTTGAGGATTAAAATTTGGGGCCAGAAATAATTGAAGAAATTGAATTGAACTAGCAAAATTTTCATCAGTCTTTAGGGGGAAAGGTTTTAAAGCTGTATGTATACCTGCTATATTTTTTAAGTTTAAAACTGGTTTGTTACATTGTCCCTTTCAGCAAAGATGGTCCTCACTGATGTTTCTCCTGTCCCTTTGGGTGCTCTAACACTTTGGCATACTCATAGGTTGCCACAGACTGGGTAGCTCCAAAATGGCATGTTATTTAGTGAAATTGCTTGGACACTGATATGCCAGGATCCAGTTAGTATTGCCAGTTTTACATAGCATACTTAGCAGTGTCATGTTTTTCACAGTATTCTGTCAGCATTTTATGAACTGAAACTTGGGAAAGAATTGTGAAGAGGAAAATTTATCATTTTATACTATAATACCACCACAAAGGAATTCTACGGTAGTGATATTATTCAGTAAAAAAAAAAAAAAATGTGTAACTCATTCTATTGACTTTGATTTGGTTACTGTTTATTGAACTCCTTTCATGGGAAATGCTGGTTAATAGCTCCACTAAGAAATGAAAAAAATAAGTAAAACAGTTCCATCCCTAGAAAGTCTGTGTGTGGGTTAATGAGTAAAATTAGGACACTCATAACTGCAGTGCAAGGTAGAGCTTGGAAGGCACTTGTGAGAGAAATACAAATATAGGTATCTTGGGGGAAAGATGAATTTTGAAAAATAGGTATAATTTTGTCAGCTGGAGATAAACATGAATTGATAGGTTTCTTAGGAAAAAGAAATGAAAAAGGGTGGGCGATGGTGGTAACCAACAGTAAACCTGATGTCACCAAGCCAACACAGTCACTTTCCAGTGAAAGACTTGAAGTATAAGTTTGGCGGAGACCTAAAGGGGACAGCCATGCTAAGAAATTCAGTGAACACTTGGAGAACAATAGAAGCATTTCTCTGTTTTTTATTGGACCCCATCGTCCCTTTCCTAATGCCTCTCTCTACTCTCTCTCTAGTCACTTTTCTCTGTCCCAACCAGCATCATACATACTCTCCCTTGCCTCTCTCTGTTCTTTTCTTCCCTTCTCCAGCTGTCAGAATCAGCTCAGAAGTTATCTCTGGGATCTCTCTGAAACCCTACAGTTGGAAGTAATCATTGCTTCCTCTGTTCCCACAGTGATTGTCTTCTCCATTTATTCTAACACATTACATTCTGTCTTATATTATGACTGTTTCCAGCTCTATTTCCCTACATCAGATTTTATGGGCTGCATATCCCAGTAGTCTCAAGAGAATAGCTCATATACAAATCACAGTCAATATATGTTCATTGAATGAATGAACATGGGATCCTTATTTATGAATATTTTCATTATTAATATGTATCAAAAGATATGGGCAATATAGCCCAAGTGTAGAAATTCTAAAAGACTTTAATGACCATATGAAGAAATTGTTTTGAGAAGCATAAAATATATCTCAGTTCAAGAATATTGACCATATGTTGGCTCTTCTAGCTCTTTGCCTGAGCAAAAACCACAGCCCTTCTTCCATATCCTGCCTGTGTGCCAAACCACAGCTTCCTTGCTTCAACTTTCCTAACCCGCCTGTGAATGTATTGCCTATTACAAGACGGAGCAGATACAAAATGAGGCAAGAACAAAAAGGACACTGAAACAAAGGCAGTGGATTTCCTCTAATTTATTAAAACTTATCTCCATATGAAGTTTACCTTCATGATAGAAGCAATTTTTAACTGACTTTTCAGATACTAGCATACTTTAAAATTGTATAGGAATCAAAATTGGACATAGAGTTGTTTTGTACACAGTTGTGTTGATTCTTGTACTTTCCACTGTTGAAGGATTTTTAGATCACAAGTCTGGACAATGCATTTGCACATTTTCTTTATACCCTTCAGGTCAGAACTTGTTCATCTATATCCATATTCTTTTTATAGATTTTGATTTATGTGTTTAGAAGCCCAGTTCTTCATCAGTAAAATTAGGAGATTGAACTAAGGGATCTCTGGTAGTTCTCACAGCATTTTAAAGTTTATGATGCAACCAAAGGAATTTAGTGCTAGAGCAAAATACTAATAAAATCTTTAATGGTTTTGTCCTTAGACTGCCACTAGGTGGCAGTCCAAAAATATTCTTAGCAATGAGAGTTGCGTATTAATTTTGAGTTTACTTAAAAAACAGATATTTAAGGTCTAAAGTTTGAGAAATTGAAGTTTATTTTGAAGATACAGAACTATAGCCAGTCCTCTGTATGTTGTATCTAGGATCTATGCTTATTTTATTCATGAGTAAAACTTTGTGTCCTACATAAAAATTTGTTTTACAAAATTATGGAAAATCAGAAAGTATGCAATTGTATTTTATAAAACATTATTATGGTAAAAAGTGAGATTTAGTAATTGTAGAAATGTTGGAAATAGAGATTGTGTGAAAAATACTTAAATCACTCCTAGAAACAATCTGTTTAAGTTTGTTATATTTTTTGTGAATACAAAATTAAAATCATATTGAACATACAGTTTTACACTTTGCTTGTCAAAACAGTGCTACACTTTCTTATGTCACTAAGTATCATCACAGTATGATTCACACTATTGTATAAGCCTTGATTAATTCAACCAATTCAATATTTTTGGATACTTCCTAGTGTTTACTTTTATTAGTAATGCTATTATGAACTTAAATATTTTCTTGGTATATTTTGTAAATTTAATTACTAAAAATATGGATTTTAATGCTTTGACTTAATAACCATCAAGTGATTTCTCAGAAATTACATACAAAATATACTCCCTGTAGCACCTCCTCTCTCACCACATTCTTATAATGCTGAGTATTATAGTATAGGATTTTTTTTTTAAACAGGGTAGGAGGTGGGGTGGAGAACTAATCTTTATAGTATTTGATTCTTAAAAATCAGTCTCTAACTTTATTTGGGAAATCAAGGCCAGCAAGTCTCTGCTAATTAAGTTATTTTCATTTTTCTAAGAGCTTAAGTATTATAAGATTATATAATGCAGACTTTATGAATACTACCTAGGGAACTGTTTATAGCTTTTTAAAACATCACTCAGAAATCATTTACAACCCCATGTCATACCTCTGAATCATATTGTCATAATTTTTGTTTTTAACTTTTATTGACTCAAAGCACTTCATGTAGTTTTGGGCAGGCTGCACTCCATGCACTTACACAAAGCCCTGAATTTGAGTGCTTATGGGGTTGTTGGAGAAAATCTTGATATGGCTTAGATTTTCCATTTTAACAGATCCAGCCATATCTGTTATAACCTTGAAATCTATTTCCTACTATTATATATATACTGCATTACTTTTTATCCTAACTGGGTCTGCTATCATGTCAAAATGGGGCAGAAGCCTCAACTGTCAACAAGCCACATTTAAAATGCAGCTTCTGCCATCCAGGTTCCCTCAGGTTCATACCACCCGCCCGTAGCAGTTGCCACTCAATGCAATTTAACAACAGGGTTTATTTACAAGGAAATACTAACAGGGAAAACAAAAAGTCCTTGGAGCCACAATTTCATTGGGACATTTTCAGTCCCAAAGGTCCCAAAGACACATGTCCATGATGGTGCCCTTTGTCCATCAAATCGAGGCAGGCACTTTGCCAAGTTCTGTCTTTCTCCAGCAGCTTCTCTTTTCTTCTCTCTCCAGTGTTCCGAACTACTCTGCTTCTTCAGGGTGCTTCAAACTTTTCCCACAATTGCTGATGCACAAATCAACTTTACAAATCTCTGGCCATCTCCAGGTACTAGCTCACTATGCCACCTTGCTGCAGTACCACACCAGCCACTCTTCTACTAGTCACCATGGCTCCTTGCCACCTCCAGCTCACTCTGCAGGGAGCTTCTGCCCAGCTTGGTCACTTGGGCTATTCTTAATGCATCTCCATTCTTGTCTCTTCTCTCCCCAAAAGTCTGTCTCCCTTTTGTCCCTGCTCTGTTCCTTTATATCTCTCTAACCGCCAAAGGCACCAATTTCCCTTTACACACCCTCTAGGTGATACATTTTCTCTTCCCAGAATTTGCAACAGAGTAAAAGGATCGTTCCTTTTAGGCCTCTTTTACCTCTGTTTTTCAGACACAGCTAATGGCATCAGTTCCAAAATTTTAATACTGCCCTTTTTGGGGTCCCAGCTTCAATACTGCCCATATTAGCATGCTGGCCTCAGGTCTATAGTACTTTGTGCTTTTAACTTTTTTAAGGGTCAGTCATGTGAATTATAGTCATAATAGTAACCTGTTTATAAGTCCTTAATTGAAACTTTGCTTGCCTGAACTTTATTAAAAATGAAATTAATAGGATTTTAAATGAGGTTATATTTAGAAAATTTAGCACAGCACTTCACACACGGGTAGGCACTCAATAAATTTTTGTTGTAATTGTTAGAATTCTCTGAAGAAGTGACATTTAACCAGGTGATGCTTACATTGACAAGCATCCCAGGCCAAATGGGTTTATGGTTGATTGGGCACACAGAAAAGGAATTTTGGAGCTTTTCATTGATTTGACAGACCTTTACTGCTAAAGCAGGGGACCAAGTATACAGGCAGAGCTACCAGGCAGAGAAGCAGGTAACAACTGAGGCTCCCAGTCCTTTCCATCTCCTCTGTCCCCTTTATCTCCCAGCCTAGGTGTCCCTGATTATAGGTATGTGTACCCTGTGCTTTCTAGCATTTTGACCCCAGTGTCCACAATCATAGGCCCACACACTCTGTGCTCAAGCTCCTAAATGCTTTTGGCAATAATATGTCACACATGAGCCTCTTCAAATCTTTAAAGAAAACAAAGCCACAGGTGGCAGCCATGGAGGCTAGATGTGGGGAGGCAGAAAAAGCCTGACTTACTCTATATTTCCTACAGCCCTCCTGGCAGAAAGATTAGAACATACTAAAATCTGAGGGGCAGAAAAATCTGCAGAACTCTAGAACCCAAACAAGCTAGTAAGGGAAAATCAACCCCAAGTTGTGCACTGGAAAACTAGTAAAACTGCATTGCTTTGGCAAGAACTTGGGCTTTACTATGAATAGTAGTCTTCAGCTAAAGAGCAGTCAAACCAAGTGAACCAGTCAGTGCATGTAAGTCCAGAAAAAAAACCGAGAGACACCATGCGCACCTCTGCACTCCCCGGGCCAAGACCCGGAACTTCATTTTGGAGTTGTGTTCAAGGAGAGCAACACACCCTCCCCTCATTACAGGGGAGAGGAGGAAGACCAAAGAGGGGGTGATGGGCCCCACATCAAAACGGCAAAATGAAGCAAAGATGATCTTTAAAGGACACTCGCAGAAGCATGAACTCACAGAGAGGCTTCTTGACCAACACTGGCTGGGGGCAGAACTCCCTAAGTCCGACACCAGAGCCATAAGGATAAGCAGCAAAGTAGTAGAGAGGGGATTGGATTGGAGAGGACGGCCTGCAGCAAGAAAACATGGACAGATCATGGATGAATGTAACTTGGCCACCCAACGCAAATTTAAGACTGAAAATCTGACAGCAAGGATCGCCTGGTCCCAACAACAACGCAGTCCCTCACCCAGAGAAAAGACACTATCATAGAAAAGAGACTAATGGACACAGCACAGCTAATAAACAACAGAGTGGGGTTTGAGAGAATGGAAGGGGCACCGGAAGGAGGAGAGAGGGGGCAAAAAAAATAATAACACAGAAGTTGTAACCTAAAGAACAAAATACAATAGTATTAAAAAATTTTTTTGACAATATTTTCTTCCATTATTTTTTCATTCCCATTTATTTTTATACTGATGAGTTTATTTCTGTGTATACAATTTTGCACCTTCCTTTATTGAACACTATAATATAACCAGTTAGACAATTACTGTTATAAAATACTAAAATTGTACTGGTTTAAATGAGCTACAGAGACATTAAAAGTTCTGAATTGTTTTGGGACCTTTAACATATTTTCTTGTTGCTTGCTATAAGGCAGGCCTTTATCAACGATTGCAACACCTTAGTCAGCTTACAAACCTCTGGGTGGACATAACCTGACAGTCTCAGTGTGATGATGAGTTACTTGCAGATGGTGATACATGGTCATACTCTCTATGGATGCCTTACAGTGTGATGCACCGGCCAGCAGTGACATGTAGATACCCATTTATGTTCTTTTAATAGTGTACATAGAACTATTTGCAGCAAACTAACAATAGCAGAGGTATTGTTTGTAAAAGTCTTGAATTCATTAAATGAAAAATGGTATGTGATGTTTAAATTTCTTCTTTTTTGATTATGGGCATTTACACATGTGTTTTTGACCACTTGTGATTTATCTTATGAATTAACTGTTCACACACACTTTTTGTGTTCATAGTGTTTGTCTCATCTTTTGCATACCAGTTGGATTATAGATGAGCAGTATCATTTGTTTTTAATATTCTTTCTGGTTTGTACCTATATTATGTTCTAAAAAAGAACACAGGACTTAATTTTTAAGTGTAACAACCAATGATTTATCCATTTACTTTGTTCACAAAGTTCTTCACATTTTGACATTTGCAAAGTATTTATTTGCTTTTTCTATTGGTCTCTTTATATTTAAGTGGAATATATTTTAATGAATAGTATCAAGTATCAGTGACTATCTGATTTATCAAATAGTTTTCCTAGCAACTTTACTGCACCTTTCCCTAGTGATTTGTGATAATGCACTTTGTCATGTATTAAATTATCATGTGTGATATGATTTTGTGATAAAATATTTTGTTTGATATAAAAACAAAGATCACATTCTTCATATGATTTAAAGCACTGTTCATTTGTTTTATCTTTTTCTTTCACTATTAACACTTGTTTAACTGAACTTATTTGAATGTAATAATTTAACTCTAAGTTACTTTTTCTTTATACTTTAAAGTGAACTGGGTATTTGGACAACCTGGACTTATTGTGAATGTAATAATTTAACTCTAAGTTACTTTTTCTTTATACTTTAAAGTGAACTGGGTATTTGGACAATCTGGACTTACTGTGAATGTAATAATTTAACTCTAAGTTACTTTTTCTTTGTACTTTAAAGTGAACTGGGTATTTGGACAAACCAAGAGAATTTTATTTCATAGAGACTACCCATTTATAGGACCAGATACTAGACATTATACTTAATAGGCCTTTGCATTTACTTTTACGAATTTTTTTCTGTTTGTTTTTCAGGGCTTGTTATCTCATGTACTTTCAACATCCAGATTTGATATAAAAGAAGTTAATGTTTTTACTCAAGGTCTAGGGTATACACCTGCAGATTACTATTCTGGTCTGCTTAAAAATGTGAGTATTAATTTATTAGTATTGAAATTTTCATTGCATCACCTACTTTCAGGAAAAAGGTTAAATGGAAATATTTTGTTCCTCCAGGAGAGATGTTTAATGTTTCTATTTTTATATCTTCTTACCTTGCGTGGACTTATGACCATGTAAGGAAGACATGTGAGATGGGTGATTATGAGAAAGTAGGACCCAGAAATTATTTTAAATCAACTATCCTGTTTCTTAACTCTTTTTCTCTCAAAGATTTTGGGAAAAGAGACCTCTCACCAATATAAACTGACCTTTTACTTTTGAGTAAATTTTGTATTAAAATAAACTGATTGGAGTTAAAAGAAAATATTTGATTAAAAAAATACACAGTTATAATTATTAAATATTTAGACTTTAGTATAAAAACTGTTTTCTCATCTAAATTTTAGCCACAACCAAGAAATTTTCATTTGTAATCTTAAAATAGATTTTCTAAAAAACATTATGGACTCTTAACGTTTGTTAACCATTCTGATATTTTGGAAACTTTATACATGAATAACATTTTTGAAAAATAAGGAACTGAATTCAAAAACAACAAATAAATTAACTCTAAAACTTTTTATTTTTAAAAGATATTATTTTACTTCTTGAGAAATTAATGATATATCTATTGTACTTTTCCTTTAATAGGAATCCAAAATAACTGGCATTTAACATAGAAATCTGAACTATTAAGAAAAGTGACTTGATATTGCTTACTTTCTATTTTGACAGTTAAACAAGGAGAGGACAGGTTGAGCAGGGATAGGTGTGGGCGGGTAGGGAACCTCAACAGAAATATCATTCACACTAAGAAAAATATAACTGATATAATCTGGTTTGCATTGCAGTATGAGTTTAACTTGGGACTGATTTTGTTTTACAGATGGTTTTGTCATTAGTGTCTGAACTCAAAGACAATCATCCTAATGAATTAAATGCTCAAAGGCGGTAAGTAATAAATGAAACATTCTTTCATGTTTTAAAGTGTATCGGTTTGATTATGAGAAAAATATTTTAAAATTCTTTAAAAATGCAAATTCATAGTATGATAATAATCTCTGGGGAGATTATCAGTGGACTGCATGGAAAATTGGTGAGTTTTATCAAGGTGTTTTTCTGTTTTTTTTTTTTCACCACTTTTCTCACTATTATAGGACAATAAATCATACCACTTCTCTTGTGAACCCACTGATTAAAAAGTCCTATATCAGTAATAGGAAACACAGGAAAGAAGTGTTCAGCTTCCTCTGTGTGTTATTCACACAGAGTATTTACAAGGCAACCTTGTGCACATCTGAGCTATTTTAAGATACACAACATTCCAATATCTAGTCATAGCAAATCAAATAGCTTCAGACAAAGGGCAATTATTCATATTAAAACATGTTTCTTCACTCTGTGAAAGAATTCAGAGTTGTTTTCATTGATGAGCATTTCATTTAAAAACACACACATCACATTAGCAGAAACAAGTCAAAAAGAAATAGAAACCAAATGGTTTCACTAATATATGGGATATAGGGAAAAAATAAACAAAAGCCATGAGAAAAAATCTAAACAAGCTAAGCACCAAACTGAAGCACACAACTTCAGGCAGGGGGGAAAAGAGGGGAAATGGTGCGGGGGGGGGGGGGTGTAAATCCCTGGGATTACAATGATGTGAAATTTATATATAAATAAATTTTTAAAATAAATAAATAAAGGAAAACACACACATTAAGGGAATCTGAGGACCAAGGGTCTTTGTGATTTTTAAATCTGGTTGCTGGTTAAAACTCTATGAAGATGGTCTTTACTCTCAGCTTTTAAAAATCTTTTGTATCTAAACCTTAAAGCTATAAAACTCTTGGAAACAATGAAGTATAAACATACTTCTATGTCTCTATGTTATTGAATTTGGCAGTGATTTTGAAATTAATTTTTACATCAGTGTTAATTTTTCAACAGTGTTTAATTTCTCCTCTTGGGTGTACTCCCTGTAGTTCTCCCACCATCGTAGCACCCATCTCCATAGCAGACCATCTGCACAATCCCTTGTGTTCTTCCTCCCCTGTTTTGATGCCTTAACCCCCCTCTCTCCTGCTGTATGCCTCTGATCTGTGGTTAGCTGCAAGTCTTGTCTTTTTCCGGAACCTTTGTTCAGTTTCTCTGTATTCCACATATAAGTAAAGTCATCCCATATTTATCTTTTTTTCTTCTGACTTACTTTGTCTAGCATAATACCTTCTAGTTTCAACCATGTTGCCACAAATGGCATGAGTTCATCTTTTTTGATCATGGTTTTATATATATAGACATCCTCTTGATCCAATCATTTGTTACTGTCATTTTGTTTCCATATCTTGGCTATTGTAAATATTGTAATAAACAGAGTACAGGCTTCCTTTCAAAATGGTGTTATGTCTTTTGGGTAGATTCCTAGGAGTGAAATTGCTGGATCATATAGTAGATCCATTTTTAGTGTTTTGAAAACTAAAAATAGTGTTTAGTCTTGTAGTGGCTGGACCAGTTTGTATTCTCACCAGCAGAGAGGACTCCTTTTTCATCACATCCTCACCATCATTTGTTGTTCTGTTTTTTTTTTTAAATATGGGCCATTCTCACTGGTGTAGGTGATATTTTGTGGTTTTGATTTGCATTTTACTGATCATAAGTGATGTTAAAACTTTTTTGTTTTCTTCTTTATAGAAGTGTCTTTTTAAGCCTTTCTGACCTTGCTATGATTGGTTTGTTTGTTTTTTATTGAGTTGGTAAGCTCTTTGTGATCTGTTATATAAGTTCTTGTCAGATAGATGGTGTGCATATTTTTTCAGTAGGGTGTCTCTCCCTTTTGTATGCGATTTCTTTTGTTGAACAGGAGCTTTTTACTTCAATGGAGTCTCAGCTGTTGATAGTCTTTGTTTTCCTTGCTTCTGGAGCTGAGTCCTCAAAGATGTTTCTGAAGTTTATGTCATGGAGTGTTTTGACTGTGTTTTCTTCTATATATTTTATTGTGTCAGTCTTACCTTCAAGTCTTTTACCAATTTTGATTTGATTTTTGCGTAGAGTGTGAAAGAGTAGTCTACTGTCATTCTTTAACATACGGAAGTCCAGTTTACTCAGCACCATTCATTGAAGAGGCTTTCCTTATTTCAGTGTATACTCTTTACTGTTTTATCATAGATTATTAGTTGACCAAATAGGTGTGGTTTTGTTTTTGGGCTTCCAATTCCAGTCCATGGTCTGTGTGTATGTTTTTGTTCCAAGTACCATGCTATTTGTAATATTATGGTTTTTAGTATAGTTTGAAGTCTGGAAGTGTAATACCTTCATTTTTTCCCCTTTTTAGTCAGGATATCTTTGACTATTTGGGGTTTTTTTGTTTTGTTTCGTTTTTTGTGGGGTTTTTTGGTGTGTGTGTGTGTGTGTGTGTGTGTGTGTGTGTGTGTGGTTCCATTTGAATTCCAGCTCTGTTTGTTCCATTTTACTAAAGGATGCTTTTGGGGGGTCTTGGAATTTCTTTGAATCTAGTTAAATTTGATATTTGTTATTCTGATCCAATGTTCTATAATTGTTCTTGTATAGGTCTTTCACTTTTTTTGTTAGGTTTATTTTTTGATATTTAATTTTTTTGTTGCAATTATAAATGGGATGGTTTTCTTTAATTTCTTCCTCTTCACACTAATTCTTCACATATAGAAAGACTATTGATTTTTCTGTATTGATTTTGTAATCTTCTACTTTACTGAACTTCTATTTTACTGTTTAAGTTTTTCCATGGATTTTTTTATGATTCTCTCTATAGATTATCATATCATTTGCAAATAAAGACAGTTTTACTTCTTTCCTAACTTGTATTCTGCTTATGTCTTTCTCTTGCCTAATTGCTCTAACTAGCACTTCCAGTATTATATTGAAAAGCATTAAAAAAAAAAAAAAGAAGAAGAAGAAAGCATTGGTGAGAGTAGACATCATTGTCTAACTCCAGATCTTAATGGAAAGATTTTCAATTATTCACCATTGAGAATGATGTTAGCAGGGTTTGTTATATCTGGCAATTATTATGTTAAGATATGTTATTTATATCCCAGATTTTTTAAGGGCCTTCATCATAATTGGATGTTGAACTTATTCAAATGCTTTCTTGGTATCAATTGATTTGATCATATTTTTTTTTTATTTTCTTTTTTTTTTAATGTGGTGAGTTACATTGATGGATTTTCAAATGTTAAACTATCCTTTTGTCCCTGGAATAAACCCACCTGGACATGGTGGGATCTGATGCATTGTTCAATTTAGTTTGCTAAGATTTTATTGAGGATTTTAGAATCTATGTTTATTAGCAAAATTGGTCCACAGTTTTCTTTTTTATGTGTCATTCTTGTTTAGTTTTGGTATTAGTCTGATATAAGCTTTATGAAATATATTTTATAGTATTCCTTCTCAAGTTTTTGAAAGAGTTTCTGCATGATAGGCATTATTTGTTGCGAGATAGTCATTAGTTCATCTTTGATTACTGTTTTAATCTTTGATTACTGTTTCAATTTCCCACTTAAAATTGGTTTGTTTGGGTGTTCGGTTTCATTATTCCAGCCTTGGGTGATTGTATAAAAATTTCTTTATATCATTTAGCTTGGACTTGATTGCATGTAAATATTCTTAGTAATTTCTAATTATGCTATGGATTTCTGCTGTATCTGTTGTCATTTCTCCTCTTATTTATCATCATATTTATTTGTTTTCTCCTTTTTTCTTTATGTGTCTAACTAGAGATTTGTCTTTTTTTTTTTTTTTTTTTTTTTTTTTTTTTTTTTTTTTTTTTTTTTTTTTTTTTTTTTTTTTTTTTTTTTTTTTTTTTTTTTTTTTTCAGAGAACCACCTTTTATTTTCAATGATCTTTTGCACTATTTTATTTCTGCTCTAGTTTTTATTATTTTCTTTCCTTTACTGGATATTAAGGGTTTGTTTTTTCCCCTTCTTTTTCCTACTTCCTCAATATGGAAGGTTAAATTCTTTCGTTGGAGTCTATATATATATTTCACATCATTTTGATCCCTGAGAGTCACCTACCACCTCCCCTCACTGACTGCTCCAGCTGGTCCCCACCCTCCCATTGTGTACTTTCAGTTGTTTGTACATTTATTGGTGAAACCATTTGGTTTCTGTCTTTTTCTTTCTGACTCATTTCTGCTAGTATGATTTCTTCTAGGTACATCCATGTTTCCATAAATTCATCAAATTTGTTATTTTTAATTGATGAGAAATACTCCATTGTATATATATACCACATCTTTTTCATCCAGTCATCTGTTTTGGGACATTCGGGTTGTTTCCATGTCCTTGCATTTATAAATCCACTGCAATAAACATCCGAGCACAGGTGTCCTTTTGACCCACATTGAGGTCTCCTTTGGGTAGATTCCCAGAAGAGCGGTTGCTGGGTCACATGGTAGTTCCATTTTCATTAGTTTGAAGGTCCTCCATACTGCTTTCCTTAGTGGCTGGACCATTTTACATTCCCACCAGCAGTGTAAGAGTGTTCCTTTCTCTCCACATTCAAGCCAGCATTTCTTGTTGCCTGTTTTTTTGATGTGGGCCATTCTTACTGGTGTAAGGTGCTATTTCATTGTGGTTTTGATTTGCATTTCCCTGATTGCTAGTGACGTTGAACAATTTTTCATGTGCCTGTTGGCCACTTGTATTTCCTCTTTGGAGAAGTGTCTCTTTAATTCTTCTCCCTATTTTTTGACTGGGCTTCTTGTTTTGTTTTTGTTTAGTTGTGTGAGTTCCTTGTGGATCTTCGTTATTAAACCCTTATCGCTTTGTGGGGGGTAAAAATTTTTTCCCATTTAGTTGGGCTTCTTTTAGTTTTGTGAGTTGTTTCTTTTGCTGTACAGAAGCTTTTTGGTTTGATGTAGTCCTACCTGTTTGTTTTCCTTCAATTTTTTCCCTTCTGCAGATGTTTCCAGAAAAAATTTCTGAATTGTACTTCATGGAGGGTTTTGCCTAAGTTTCCTCTATGTATGTTATGGTTTCAGGTCTGACATCTAAGTCTTTTATCCATTTTGAGTTGGTTTTTGTACATGTTGGGAGGTTATTGTCTTGGTCCATTTTTTTTGCTGTCTCAGTCCAGTTTTCACAGCATAATTTATTGAAGAGGCTATCTTTATTCCAATGTAAGTTTTTCCCTCTTTCTCAAAGATTAGTTGACTATATATGTGTGGTTTTATTTTAGGGCTTTCAATTCTGTTCCATTGGTCTGATTGTCGGGTGTTGTACCAGTACCATGCTGTTTTAATTATTATGGCTTTGTAGTATAGCTTGAAATCTGGAATCGTTAGGCCTCCAGTCTCTTTTTTGGTGAGGAGGTTTTTTGATATTCGAGGTCTTTTGTTATTCCATATGAATTTTTGTTCTAACTCTTTAAAGAATGCCATTGAAATTTTTATAGGGATTGCCTTGAATCTGTAGATTGCTTTTGGAGGATGGCCATTTTGATGATGCTAATTCTTCCAATCCATGAACAACACATGTCTTTCCATTTCCTTATGTCTTCTTCTATCTCTTTTAGTAGCGTTGTAAGGTTTTCTTTGTATAGTTCTTTCATGTGTTTTGTTAGGTTTATTCCCAGGTATTTAATTGTTTTTGGTGCGATGGTAAATGGGATGGCTTTTTAAATTTCTTCTTCTACTGCTTGGCTTTTTGCATATAGGAAGGCTACTGACTTCTGTGTGTTGATTTTATAACCGGCTACCTTACTGAAATGGTTTATTGTTTCAAGAAGTTCTTCTGTAGATTTTTTGGGGGTTCTCTATGAAAAAAATCATATCATCTGCATATAATGATAGCTTCAGTTCCTCTTTTCCTATTTCTATCCTTTTTATATCTTTCTCTTGCCTTATTTCCCTGGCTAGAACTTCCAATACAATGTTAAAAAGTAGTGGAGAAAGTGGGCATTCTTGCCTGGTACCAGATCTTAATGGAATGACTTTAAGTTTTTCCCCATTTAAGGTGATGTTTGCTGTAGGTTTGTCATAGATGGCTTTTATTATGTTGAGGTATGTTCCTTTGATCCCCAGTTTTTCAAGGGCTTTTATCATAAATGGGTGCTGGACTTTGTCAAATGCTTTCTCTGCATCTATTGATATGATCATGTGGTTTTGTTTTTCTTCTTGTTGATGTGGTGGGTTGTGTTAATTGATTTGTGGATGTTGAACCATCCTTGTGCCCCTGGGATAAATCCCACTTGGTCATGGTGAATGCTTTTTATGCATCATTGGATTCGATTTGCTAGGATTTTGTTTAAAATTTTTGCGTCTGTGTTCATTAGGGAAATTGCTTTCTTGGTGCTATCCTTATTTGGTTTTGGTATGAGTGTGATGTTTGCTTCATAGAATGTGTTTGGGAGCTTTCCTTTCTCAATTTTTTTGGAAGCGTTTTAGTAGTATAGGTGTTATTTCCTCGTTGAATGTCATGTAAAATTCATTTGTAAAGCTATCTGGTCCTGGGCTCTTGTTTTTAGGGAAATTTTTTATGACTGCTTCAATTTCACGGCTTGTGATTAGATTATTTAGTCTCTCTATTTCTTCTTTGTTCAATTTTGGGTAGTTGTATTTTTCCAAGAATCTGTCCATCTCATCCAGGTTGTTGTATTTGTTTCTATATACATGTTCATAGTAGTCTCTGATTATCCTTTGGATTTCTTTTGTGTCTGTTGTAATTTCTCCTCTTTCATTTGTGATTCTTTTTATTTGAGTGTTCTCTCTTCTTTGTGAGCTTTGCAATGGTTTTGTTAATTTTATTTATTTTTTTCAAAGAACCAGCTCTTAGTTTTGTTGATCATCTGGATAGTCTTTTTGGTTTCTACATTATTTATTTCTTCTATTTTTACTATTTCTTGTCTCTTCTGCTGGGTTTTAGCTTTTTCTCTTGTTCTATTTCTAATTTTTCGGGTTGGGATATGAGGGTTTTTTGTGTGTATTTTCTTCATTTTTATATGGGCCTGTATTGCTATGAACCTTCCTCTTAGATATGCTTTTGCTGAGTCCCAGACATTTTGGATGTTGTGTCTTCTTTGTGAATTGCTTCGAAGTAGCTTTTAATTTCTTCTTTAATTTCTTCGAATACCCATTCTTCGTTTAGTAGCATATTGTTCAGTCTCTATGTATTGTACACTATTCTTGCTTTCTCTTCCTTGTTAATTTCTAGTTTGATGCCTTTATGATCAGAGGAAAAAAGTTGATATAATTTTGATTTTTGTGTATTTATTCAAGTTTTCCTGTGTCCTAATATGTGGTCAGTTTTAGAGAAAGATCTGTGTGCCTTTGAAAAGAAGGTGTAGTCCCTTTTTTTGGCAACCACTTTCTTCTTGGCTCCCTTTTTACAAGGTGCTTGTTTTTGCCAACCACTGTGGTGCTGCTCAGAGAGCCAGAAGGTTCCCTCCCTTCTTTTGGGTACCATTTGCTTGTAGAATAGTTTTCCAATCATTTACTTCCAATCTGTGTTTATTTTTGAAACTTATATATGGTTATTGGAACCAACAGAAGGTTGGATTCTGTTTTTTAGTGCAGCATGCTACTTTATATCTTTATATTGGTGAGTTTTGTCCACTTATGTTTAGAGTGATTATTGTATGTTACTACCATTTTGTTCATAATTTTGTTGTTTTACTTAATTATGTATTTGTATTTTCACATACATTCCTTTGTTGGTTGAGATCCTAAGCCTCCTTGTAATATTTCTTGGCATATGAGTTTAGTAGTAGTGAATTCCTAAGATTTTGTTTTTCTGAGGGATCTTTATTTTTCCCTCATATAGAAAGGAGAGTTTGGCAGAAAAAGTATTTTTGCCTGGAATTTTTGTCTTAGAGTTTTTTGAATATGTCATTTCATTCTCTTGCCCAGAGTCTTTCTTCAGGGAAGTCTGATGTTAACATAATTTTTTTTTTTTAAGATTACCTGTGTATTCCCCTCTTTAGCTTCATTAATTTTTCTTTGTCTCCAACTCTTGCATGTTTCACCACTATGTGTCTAGTAAGTTATCCTTTCATTTGGCAGCTTTCTAGCTTCCTGTATGTTTTCGTTTCTTTCTTCAAGTTTGAGGAGTTTTCTTTAATTATTTCCTTGAAAAGCTTTTCAGTTCACTTGTCTCCCTCTCTCTCGCCTCCTGGGATTCTTGTTATTCACAGTCCCTATCCTCATGATATCAGATTGGTCTTAAAGTGTTTCTTCAATCTTTATCCTTTGTATTTAAGTTTCCTTTTCTTTCTTGAGTCTTTTTGTATATCTACTTTAAGAATATTCTTTCATTTTTTGATACCATTTATTTTATTTCCATGACTTTTTCTAGAAGTTGTTACCTTTACCCTTGATCATGATATCATCCTGCATTTATTTTGTTACTTGAAATTTGAGTCTAGATCTTCTGCTCATTGGCTATTTTTCTTAGCATTATTTTCCCTTTTTGCTTCTTCTCTGATTTGTTTTTCTTTATTTTGTTGTTCAAATTCCTTGACTTTTGTAATTATGGCAATTTTAAGTTATTCTGACACGCAGAAGAATTATTCTATGACAGTATTATTTTGTTCTGGGGACTGATTTTTCTCTCAATGCTGTTTTGTATTTTCCCTTGTCCCTATGTTTGCTTTGGTTTGCTCTGCTCTAGTAGGAGCTTTTGTTGTGTGATTCTTCCTCTACTCCACCCCCCACTGTTTTGGGATTTTTGTGGGATATAAGGTGATGCTTGAGCCTCCCAGAAGCACTTCCAGGCCATGTCTTGCAGCTCAGAGGGCTGGAAGGGAGGGATGTTGGGTCAAGGGTTGCAGGGGCCTCACTTTGCCTAGCAACTATGATTTATGAACTGTTTCTGGCATCCATGAGGATAGAGAAGATCCCTGATATTGAAGGATACCCTATGTGACTGAACACTGAGTGGGCTGCACTTTCCCATGCAGCTGGTTGCCTGTGCTATAAAGCTCTAGATCCCACAAGGCCTCTGTTACTGAGCTAGTCCCTGAGTCTAGAGTCAGAGACGTTTCCCAGGGAGTCACTAAGCATCCCCAGTGTAGAGTAATGCCCTACGAGGCCCAGGCTGGAGCGCCAGTCTTCTTGGCAGTTGTTTTTCTTTTGATAAGACACCAAAAGCATAAGTAAAAACGAAAAAACATAAGAATTGACTGCCATTAAATCTATGAACTTAACATGAATCAGATGATAATATTGAGAGTGAAAAAATAACTTTCCGGATGTGTGAAAACACTTGCATATTATATATGAAAACACTTGTATATTATATATTTTACAGAGTAAAGAACAAGAACATCTAAAGCAAAAATTGATTAAAAATTTGAATAGAAAAGTCTTCATAGAAATTATAATTACATGAAAGCTACTCAACATCAGTAATTATTAGTGAGATAATAATAATACCACAGCGAGATACATATCCCCTATCGGGATGGCTATAATTAAAAAAAAACCTACCAACACTTTGGAAAATAACAAATGTTAGCCCATGTTGGAAAGAATGTGGAACTACTGGATCACTTGTAATTATCCACAAGAATGTGAGGTTGTATAATTATTTTAGTAAACAATGTGGCAGTTTATTTTAAAGTCAAATATACGTTTATCAAATGACACACAATTCAATTCTTGAGTATTTACTATTGACAAATGAAAACTTGGGAATTCAGAAATAATTGTATACAAATACTCACAGCTTATTTACTTATAGTTGTTTTAAAACCAGAAACAGTCTAGAATACTATGAAGTGAATATATAAACAAGAAATTATCGCTACTAACATTTAAAAAATGAGAAGACAAATTGTAGCCTGTGAGATAATATTTCAAATCATATATGTGAAATGTGAAGCAAGTAGAGAGATGAAGCTTCAGATAAGAGGAACACCTCCTATCTCTCTAGCCCCCTCTGGCACATTAGAGGGTGGGCAACAGCATGTCTCTCACCAGTCACCCAGCTTCCACTCTTTGGAGTGTCCCAAGAGACATATGACCTAGTAGTAATGGCTGTTACACACAAAGGTAAATTCTTCTGTTACAAGCATCCCGGCATACTTCCTGCTGCATGTCACGTACACTTTGCTACTTCCTGATTACATCATTGTAACATTTCCTTGCTGGGGTATATAAGGAATTCACAACTTCATTAAAGTTGGACCTGGACCTGCTTCCCAGGATCCCCATTATGAGCTAGCCTCACAGATCACTATCAGTCTCTTCCATCTCAATTTCTTCTTCATTCCACACGCAACTCCTAACAATATATTTGATAAAAGACTCAAACCCAGACTATATAATGAAAACTCAGTAATAGGAGGACAAATAGCCCAGTGTAGACAAAAGACTAAAATAGAGGCATGCTGACAGGCACTGAGCCCTCAGCCACCCAGCCTGCCACATTCCTCTTGGGGTTTGGGAAACACAAGGTAGGGGGGAGTGCCTGGGGGTGCACCCTGGTCACCGTACCATGAGGTGGCGGGGGGAGGAAGGGGTAGCCCTGCCCACACACCCAGTTCTGCCATGCTGCTGGGCACTGAGCCCCATCCCCACCCCCCGCCATTCACGCATGCTGGTGGGAAGGGGGGGTTGGCTGAGGTTAGTGGGTGGTAGGAGTCATTCCCTCCCCTCTGGTCTTCTCCAAATCCAGTCAACCCTCACCAGAAGCAACTAAATCAGTGATTCAAGGGCAGTTGCACACAAATACAGAGGTGAAAAACAAGTATTCCGGAACAATGAACATGTCAGATTCATGGGACACCAGACTATAAGACTGATTATAGAGACAAACTACCTCAGAAATACAACCACTGTGATCTTCAACAATGGAAACAGAATTTCCCATTCAGAGATGTCTTCAGCTTGAGCAAAGGACCCTCCCACTTTAGGGGGTGAGGAAAGCCACAGAGACAGGCAGTAGCCCCATGACAAACTGGACCAACCATCTGCCAGGGCCTATCTCAATCAGAAAAATGGGTGCACAAACTTTGGCCAGAAGAAATGCTCCCAACGCCAGCAACCGAACTACAAAACAAAGAAGGAGCAAAATATGACAGAAGATGGGTTGGAGTAGCCAGTCAAAAAGAAGAAGGAGGCACTGAAAGAGCACAGTCATGTGTGAACTGGTGGTCAGCAACAAAAAGACACTTGGAAAACTAAGCACAGGCCACTGTGTCCCAGGAAACCATGTCCACACTGGAAAAAAGAACATTGCTACAGGAAAAAAGAGGAAGAACCCAAGGGACTGAAAATTACACAACAAATGGTAGTGAAAAAAGAGATGGAGAGACCAGAGATGTAGAATGAGGGAGGGAGGAGGAACACCCAAAAGGCAAATGTAAGCAAAACATTCCAAAAAATGTGTATATTATTTAAAAGAAAAGAAAGACTAAAACAAAGGTCAGGCGCACTGGCTTGCATCTTTAATCCCAGCCTCGGGAGTCTGAGGCTAGGAATTGCTTGAATCCAATTGTTTGAGACTACTCCAGGCAACATAGTGAGACCTAGTCTCAAAAAAAAAAAAAAAAAAAAAAAAGCCAAGTATGGTGGTGTATGCCTGTAACCCCAGCTACCTGGGAGGCTGAGACTCGGGATTGCTTGAGTCTATGGGATTGGGACTAAAACAAAGACTAAAATACATGTTGCCAAAAATAACTAATAATCACATGAGTATATTTCTGGGGATGTCCATAACAGCATTATCCATTATAGACAAAAAAATGGACATGGCTCAACTATCCATCAATTTTTGAATGGAATATAAAATATGTTGTGTCTATACACGTGAATCCCTCGATGAAAAGAACAAGTTGATGTCCAAGATCAGCAAGGAAAGAAGGAATTGTGGTCATAACACAAAGGGCCTTGACCAACTGTAGCCTATTTGCTGCACCCTACTATGCCCAAGGATTAAGGCTTTAATATATTTTATTTTTAATAAAATATAGTGGAGGCTGTAGCTGTCAGGGAAATTTACAAGTGTTTTTGTGACTTGTGTACTGCCCAAACAGTTGTTCCTTTTACAGCAGGGTAATCAGGAATTGTCCTCCTGAACCCTGGAAGGACAGAAACACCTCCAGTAGAATTTAAATCTGCAGGCTGCCTCATAACCTCTTCCAAAGCTCACATAAAGGAGCTAAATCCTTAAGGACTGAAGAAATTCTATCCTCTGGAAGGAACAAAATGGAAGTTATACTTAAAAAAAAAAAAACTCTTGATTTATGCAATAAATAATATTGCATATGCAATATGCACAAACCTCAAAAATATTATAGTTAGTGAAAGAAACTAGTTATGGAGATAGGAAATAAATAATTGATATCTGGCACTAAGAGTAGGAACAGATTATCTCTAAATGAAGTGTAAAAGAAATGTGTGAAAACTGGATGATGTTATAGTTGTCTGATTCAGTAATATGTGTTTAAAATAGAGGCATTTTTGCAGTATATAAAATGTACCCAAGCATATTAAAATTCTTACAGTGGATGGAAAGTATTTACAATCACTTATTTACATATCAGGCTAAAACTTTGTTTTATCCTTGAGGGGAATGTTGACTAATGGAGCACTTGAATTATAGAGTTAAAATATTATAAAGGGAACTTAAGAAACCAATAGGATGCAATGTGTTTACCAAACTTCCAAAATATGTCAAATTTATAATTTATTAAAACTCAGTTGTATAAACAAAGACAGGCTCAAAGCAGTAACAACAAAACCGAACTGTTAACAAATGGAAAGGACTTTGAAGACATTTGCAGCCTATGAAAAGTAAACAAAAACTCCAATATCAAAAAGAACAAAAAATATACGTGAGTTATTTCAAAAGAGGAAAACTGAATAAACAAACAAACATTTAAAAGCTCTTAATGAGTGCTGAAGAAAAAAATTCAGGAAAATAGAATAGAAAGTGTCACTACCATTTCTCCCACAGAAATCCAGCAGTGTATATCCCAAAGAGTTAAGGAGAACTTAAAAGAAAAAAAAAGAAAAAAGAAGTCAGTATCTAAAACAAGCTTAAAGTCAAGAAGAGCCACGTTGAAGAGGGTAAGAAAACCATTTCATACCAACCTCTATAGCATTCCCTAAAGAGACCCCAGGTTATTAGAAGTGTGAGTAAAAGTCTAGCTTGCAATTTATCATTGGGGAGGTATAGAGAAGAGTCGAATATGTCTAGTATTCTAGAGGTGGGAGTCAGGGGCTCTCTGAGGAACTGCTGTCTTGCCTGATTCTGACCATGGACAGGAAACTGCCAGAATTTCAAAGTCTGTGAACCACAGATATTTGAAGAAAGAAAGGTCAACTGCTTCTTGTAGCACAAGGTACTGGCCTCAGATGAAGATTGGTTTGTATCAACATAATTAGGAAAGCACTCAACTAAGGGCTTTTCTTTTGGGAAGAGAAAAGATTGCATGTATATCCAATATTTCAGCACCCTTATGAAATTTTCTGTCTCCCATGACTAAAGCAATACAGAACCTTGTATACTTTGAATGCCCAAAAGGTATGGAAGAAAAAGAGCATTCATTTATTACAGCAACAGAGAGGATCTACAGTACCATAGTCAAACACTAGAGAGTGAGAGATTACAGATTCCTGAAAAAGAAATTGGTAAAGCTCTCTAGTTGGGAAATTAGTTGCACAAATTTAGAGAAAAAGCAGCCTCAGATGAGGTTAAAAAGACCCCCAGATTATTTAGCCTGGATGATTAATGAGTCTTTCCCTGTTCAAAGCTGGTCATTAAGACTGGCAGAGGACAGAGAACATGGCCCAAAGGAACAATGTTTGTTTTATTTTTTATTTATTTATTTATTTTAATTTTTAAAAATTTATTTATATATATTTCACATCATTTCAGTCCCTGGGGGTCACCCACCACCTCCCCTTCCCACCCGCTCCAGCTGGTCCCACTCTCCCCTTGTGCAGTTTCTTTTGGTTGACCATATATTAGTGAAACCATTTGGTTTCTGTCCCTTTCTATTTGGTTCGTTTCTGCTAGAATGATTTCTTCTAGGTACATTCAGGTTTCCATAAATTCATCAAATTTGTCATTTTTAATTGATGACTAATACTCCATTGTGTATATATACCACATCTTTTTCATCCACTCATCTGTTCTGGGGCATTTCGGTTGTTTCCATGCAATAAACATCCAAGCACAGGTGTCCTTTTGTACCCACATTGAGGTCTCCTTTGGGTAGATTCCCAGAAGTGCGACTGCTGGGTCAAATGGTAATTCCATTTTCATTAGTTTGAGGGTTCTCCATACTGCTTTCCATAATGGCTGGACGAGTTTACATTTTCACCAGCAGTGTAAGAGTGTTCCTTTCTCTCCATATCCATGCCAGCACTTGTTGTTGCCTGTTTTTTTTGATGTGGGCCATTCTTACTGGTGTAAGGTGGTATCTCATTGTGGTTTTGATTTGCATTTCTCTAATTGCTAGTGATATTGAGCAATTTTTCATGTGTCTGTTGGCCATTTGTATTTCCTCTTTGGAGAAATGTATTTTTAGTTCTTCTCCCCACTTTTTGATTGGGCATCTTGTTTTGTTTTTGCTTAGTTGTGTGAGTTCCAAAAGAACAAAGTTAATCTCTAGAAACCTACCCTAAAGACGCATAGGTCTATGAATTAATTACCTGACAGGTAATTCAAAGTAATTCAAATTTCACATCTTTGTAATCCCCAGGATTCACCCCCCCCATTCCCCCTCTGTCCTGCCCCCCCACCCCGAGTTGTGTCCTTCAATTTGGTTGTTAGCTTTTTTTGACTTGTCTTCATAGCTTTTTATCTTTCCCAAGTCCCATATAATAGTGAATCCATTTTGTGTCTGTCTTTATCTTTTTGACTTGTTTCTGCTAATATGATTTCTTCTAGGTGCATCCATGTTATCATAAATTCATCTAATTTGTCATTTTTAATTGACGAGTAATACTCCATTTTGTATATATACCACATCTTTTTCATCCAGTCATCTGTTTTGGGACATTCGGGTTGTTTCCATGTCCTTGCAGTTATAAATAGTGCTGCAATAAACATCCGGGCACAGGTGTCCCTTTGTATCCATACTGAGGT
>PVHY01009638.1:32991-55484 GCA_004024945.1 Uropsilus gracilis
TTTTTTTTTTTTTTTTTTTTTTTTTTTTTTTGATGTGTGCCATTCTCACTGGTATAAGGTGGTATCTCATTGTGGTTTTGATTTGCATTTCCCTGATTACTAGTGATGTTGAGCAATTTTTCATGTGCCTGTTGGCCATTTGTATTTCCTCTTTGGAGAAGTGTCTTTTTAGTTCTTCTCCCCATTTTTTGATTGGGTTTCTTGTTTTGTTTTTTGTTTAGTTGTGTAAGTTGTGGATCTTCATTATTAAACCCTTATCACTCTTGTGGAGGGCAAAAATTTTTTCCCATTCCAATGGACTTTTAAAAAAATTCTTTTTAAAGTTTTCATTACATTTCATCAATCAAACTACTATTTCCCTAAAGGAATAATACTGTTTGCCTTAATATTAAAATTTTGAGATACATTCATGACCAAAAAAAAGAAAGAAAATCTATGACAAAGGAGTCAAGAACATAAAAGAATATAAAATGGGGAAAGGAAAGTCAATTTATAAATTGGTTTTGGGAAAGTTAGACTGCCATCTGTAAAATAATGAAATGAGACATTGTTTCATATCATACACAAAAATGAATTCAAAATGCATCAAGGACTTATATGTGAAACCAAGCAGCATGAAAACAGAAAGAAACATAGGCAAAACACTCCACAATACTGGCTTCAGTAATGTCTCTGAGGAAGAGCAAATATACCAAAATATACCAAAAATACCAAAGCAAAAATAGATTCTCAAATATTCTAATCAAAATAAGAAGTGTTTGCAAATAAAAAAAGTAAATAAATTACTGGTGTGTCTGCACACTGTAAGACAAAAAGATATTCTATCAAACGGGAGAAAAGTTTTGCACATGACTCATTCAATAAGGAATTAACATTTAAAAGTCTATGAAGAGCTATGTGTAGTTCAGTGAAAAGGAAACAATAATAATTTACTAAATAGTTAAATACTTCTCCAAAGAAGACATGTAGATGACCAACATCCACATGAAAAAAATGTTTATTCTCACTTGTCAATAGAGAAATGCAAATCCATACCTTACATGGAAAACAGTGTGGAGGTTCCTTAAAACAGTAAAATCTACTATATGATCTAATAAATTTTATACTTTTCTAGGTATCTTCCCCAAGTATACTAAAATACTAATTTGAAGGAATATATTTGCTTCTGTGTTCATTCTAGTACTATTTGAAAATTACCTTCATATCCAACAACAGATGAATGTATTAGAAAGATCTGATATATATACGCATGACTAGAATTGTCCTCAGCTATTAAAAAAAAAAAAAAAAGACCTCTTCCCGTTGTGACAGCAGGGGTAAAACTAGAGGGGATTATGGTAAGCAAAAATCAGGAAAAAGACAAATTCTGGGTGATTTCACTCATGAAATATTTAGGGAACAAAACACAAAACAAAACCAAAAAAAAAAAAAAAACCTCCTAGAAATCTGACTGCAAAATTGAGGCTACTAGAGGGGGGCTGTGAAGTAGAAGTGGGTAGGGGACACAGTAGAATACTGTAGAGTCTATTGGTTCTTTGCTGGTGGGCTTGGTGTGTGTGATAGCTTACATTTGTGGAGGTGTGATCCAAAATATAGTGTTGTAAGTCACTATCATCTCAATAAACATAATTTATTTTGTTACATCATTGTCCATTTTTGTACATTATTGATTTCTTCCCTTGGGTGTAATCTCTATAGATATCTCACCACCACATCACCTGTGTTCTTTGTGAATTAAGTGTAAATTTTGTAATGCATATTACAAGTCATCAAAATAGTTTGCCCTGGCATAAGCCAAACACATAGACCCATGGAACAGAAAGATATGCTTAAATCCATGCATATCTTTTCAAATAATATTCAACTAGGATATCAAGGGGAGAAAGATGATCTTTAATAAACAATGCTGGGAAAATGATATGTAAAAAAGAATGAATGTTACCTCTATGTAAAAGTTAACTCAAAATGAAATAGACTTAGATAAGGATTGAAACTATTAATTTCCTTAGAGAATGCATAGAAAAATCTTCATAACATTTGAATTTGACAATTCTTTCTTGTATACTATAACAAAAACCAGACAGCAAAAGTAAGAAGAGACAGATGGAACTATATGAAACTTTTTAACATCTGTGCACTTAGGAAAGCAAAGTGAAAGACATTCTATGGTATGGATAGAAACTATGTATCTAATAAGACATTAATATTCAGAATATATGATGAATTTTATTGCTCAAGAACAAATAAACCAATGAACAAAAGGTCAAAAGACTCAAATAGACATTTCTGCAAAGAAGATATACAAATGACCAACAAGCACATGAAAATATGTTCAACTTGAATAATCATCAGGGAAATGGAAATCAAAATCACAACAGGTATACTACTTCATACCCATTAGGATTCCTGTCATCCCCAAAGTACAAAAATCATAAAATAATTAATGTTGTTGAGGCTATAGAAAAGTGGGTGGAACCCTTGTGCATTGCTGATGGGAATGCAAAAAAATGCAGCACGATGGAAAACAGTATTTTGACACATCAAAAATGTAAAAATTGAATTACTGTATTATATGGCAGTGTGTATTTTGCACATCCATATTTGTTACAGTATCATTTGCAATACCAAAAGATGTAAGCAGCTTAATTGTCAACAGTGGATGAAGACAATGTAATATGTGCATACAATGAAACATTATTCAGTCCTAAAAAAAAGGAAATTCTGTAATATGCTGCAACATGTAAGGCATTATGGTAAGTGAAGTAAGTCACAAAAAGACAAATACTGAATGAATCCATTTATTTGAAGAATCTAAATTAGTCAAACTCTAAGAATCAAGAAGTAGAATGTGAGGGTCTATTGAGTGACAGGTGGAAGAGGGGAGTTATTATTCAGTGGGTATAGAATTTCAGTTTTGCAACATCAAAAAACTGTAGATTTCTGCTGCTCAGCAAGGTACATATAGTTAAGAAAATTGTACAATACACTGTACTTTTTTAGGGAAATTCAGTCTATTGTATTAAACCCAATCCTGCTCATTAGAAAGTTAAATTTTACAAATGATTTGATGTTGTCTAGGGTTGTTTTAAGTCAATCTCTTTATGACATAAAGCCAGGAAATTTTGTTTTCCATCCATTAAATAACCTGTGTCCCTAAAGGTATGCGTGAGACCCGGAGTAGTATATCCCCAACTTTCCATTGAGTTATATAATTCATCTAAGTATGCTGTCATCTCCTTAATAGAAATGAATTTCATGACATTAGGTTATGGGGATAGCATCATCATAACTCTCAAAAGAGCTTCCAAACAAACAGATATAATAAATTTGCTGTCATAAAGTATAATAATTAAAATGTTTGATAATTATATCAATTTCTCATATATTTGAAGTTACCTATGTTTTTAGATTAGCAAAAAAAAGTTGAATCAGAATAGAGCATGGTAGACAAATTACTTCCTCTATACTTGAATCCAGATATATTCATTTGTTATGAAACTTGAGTTTACTCAAACTTCCTAACATGTATAACTTCAAATGTGAAAGCATCCAAAAGCCTCCCATTATCTAAAAATGATAAGCTGGTTTTTTTCTGAGTTTTTTATTTTAAAAGAGAGCATCTACATTCCACCCCACACTTTTTGTCACTGGAATATTTGAAGTTTATTTCAAAAGATTCAAAAACTTCAGAGAAATATAGAAATTAATCTCATATGTTGCCCATGCAGAAAGAAAAAGAAAAGTCTATCTAGTTTCCTTTTCCTTTTAGAGGCCTGATCATGTTCTCATTGTAATGTTCTTTGTTAGAGTATTACTTGCCACCAAGTAAAATCAACAGTTCATTGGCAGAATGTTTAAAGTCGAGTTGTTCTTTGCTATAAACTATCTAGGAGTAACATGAACTTTCTGAGCAGTAATTTATCCTGTTTGATTTGCTGCAAATGCTTTGGAAGCTTGGGAAGATGTTTTCTGCAGTATACATTTACTGTTGAGCCTTTTATGGAAGAATTCTTGTGCAAAGATCGTTTGGAAATACTGGTCTGGCGATCAGTCAAGGCTTAGTGCTTAGTGTTACCCAGTCTGGAAAGTGTTAATGTAATTCTAGTTGATTTTGGACTTCCTTCCTTTGGGAAACTTTAGCCCAAAAATGGGACTAAAATTGTGGGAACTTGAAGCCTTCAGAAGAATATCATGGGCCTGCCTGCATCTTGGTAACATCAAGAGCTAACTACATTTATATGAGAATTTAGAATTTTTGAGGAAAATTTTCTTGGTCCTTTTTCTGTCTAATTGAAAGATAGAATTTGCAACCTGTTATCTTCAGTGTTTGATAAATATTATTGTGTCACCCACCCATTGATCAGTGAGATGACTTTTTGCTTTTAATTAAAAAAAAGAATGACCATTTCTTTTTAGAGGAGGAGAGAAAATTTGCACTTATAATTTTCTTTTAGAAAGTAAGATTGAAGAGGAAAGATTGCAGTCATCAAGGCAATGGAGGACAAAAACACTGCCTCTCATCTTTATTTCAAAGCTGTGAATTTAGTATGAATATATGTAATTTTCAGGCATACTTCTCAGCTTCACAAATTTTTATTTATGGGGGTCCTTGCTCTATGCAAAATATTTTATTAGATTCTGTGCAGAATATCCATATGAAAATATTCTGCATCTCATGAATGTACACACACACTATGTATTCCTCTCCCATCTAGTAAACAAATATATTCCAAAGAAAATTAGGCATTTACAACACAAATATGTCTTTGTTATCAAGTTCTATCATGGACTCAAAGAAACATTAATTTCTTGTCTGAAACCAGCTTTGCTCGTGAGTTAGAAAAAGACAGGAGCACTATGGAAGACAAATGTTAAAAACAAACAAACTGGGGGTCCTGGGCCTTCGGAGCTCCTTTACCAGTTGGGAGCCAAGACAGTGTGGAATCTGGATAGGCTCCCTAAGCCCAGGGAGCCTGTTAGGGGGATCTGGTTGGGGTTTTAGCTACATCCACCAGTAGGTGGTTGCACAGGGCAGCCATCTGCAGTCCAAATGAACCAGGCTATGGTTCGACCAAGCCTCTACCCCAAGCGGGCTTGGGTCTGCGCCTCCCCTGCCATTTGGGCCCCACCCTCATGTAGGGGGGTACTGACTCCATACAGGGAGGTACCTGCCTGTGAGTGGGAAAGTCCTTCCATTCCATGAAATGGTGGAAAGTCCTTCCATTTCACTCTCCAGCTAATCTTCAGGAAGAAGAATATAAACAATACAAACCCCATCATAGAATGGGTGAGGGACCAGGTAAAAATCCAGCCCACAAGTTTGAGCTGGACACAGGAGATGGAATATCAAGAGAACCAGTGCATGCAAAACTGGAGAAACAACTGTGGAAACATGATGTCACAAATGCACACCTATGCGCTCACTGGTTGTGGAAGAGCCAAGACCTCACTTCTGACATGCCTTCTCTGAGAGCAAGTGCCCCTCCCCACACCACAGGAGAAGAAGACCAAAGAGTGGGGGCATCGGCCCCACAGAAAAGCTGCAAACTGAGACAGAGGAGATGCTCTACAACAGCCATTCACAGATGCCTGTATCTATAGAGAGACTCCTTTACCGACACTGGCTGGGGGGGGGGGAGGCCCCTTAAACCAGACACCAGAAACATAAGGCAAAACAACAAAAGAAGGGATTGGAGAAGACAGCCTGCAACAAACAAACATGGACAGACCACAAATAAATACAGACTAGCTGCCCAAACACAAGGTTAACACTGAAAACCTACCAGCATGTTTTGCCTGGTCCCAAGAACATAGTCCCTCACTCAATGAAAAGACTGCCACAGGAAAGAAAGAGACTAATGAGAGACTAGTGGACTTAACACAGACTAGCAAACAACAAACATAGGGGTTTGAGTGAACAGAGGGGGCACCGGGGCGTCAGAGGGAGGGGAGGTATACCAAAAACCATTTACCAAGGTTGTGATTTAAAGAATAAAAATAAAATTAATTTAAAAAATCACTTTCTCTTGGAAAGTGATTAGGAAAACACTGTGGAAGACAACTGTTAAAAAAAATAGTACTCTAGAAAAGTGATAAAGAAAAAGAAGTGAGTTATAGAAAAGGTGAATACTCAAGAAAAAAAGACAACTGTTCACACATAAGAAATCATTGCACTGTCAACAAAACATCTCTGAGAATTTTACTGTTGATTAATTTTAAAAATTCAGCTAAACTAATAATTTGTAGGTATTAATAAAAAAAAGTAATCCCTAAATATATTTCTATCATATTGCCTCAAAGCTTTCAGTTTATTAATAACCATTGACATTTAGTTTGTGGAACTACTACTGAAAAATTCTTAGAGCAGCATTTCTGAAAATTTAGTGTATGAATGACTTGAACTCCATTCTCATTAATTCTGATGCTGCTAATTCCAAAGACCATATGTGAAGTAGATCTGATGTGGGAAAATTGGAAAGGTCTTGAAGACTAGAATATAAGACCCTTGAAGAATAGCAACTTTTATAATTTAGTTTGGGAAGAATAAGATGAAAGTGTAGGATATCAAATCAAGTGTGAAACTAAGTACATAAATGTCCTACTCTATGCTCCTAATTCCTAGAAATGGTGGGAAATTTTAGGAATGAAATTTATAATACTGTAAAGCAAAGTTTTAAAAAATAATAACCTACAAATTATGACAAAGATAAAAATGGTAGGTGGGTTGGATATTTTTTGAAGAAAACTAACATAGCACCCCCATAGATTCTAGATAGGACTATTACAAAAGGTAAAATTAAAGGTGGATTTAGAAATAGGAAGGTAATTGGCAGCCCACAAGGTAACTTGTTGGGCTAGTACAGAAATGCCAGCCTGCTAGGTAGGCCATCATACACTCTTCTTCCTGTCCACTGCCCCGAAATGTGATAACAGTTATCTTGTTTCCAACAGAAAGAGGGGGGAAGTTTGGAGAAGCAACAAGCAAAACTCCCAGGAATATTGGGGGTATCCTAGTACCCAGGATGTGATTTATTAGTAACTCCACATAGCAGCATATCCTGACCATACTTACAGTTAGTAAATTATGACTATAGTTAGTAAATTATGACTATAGTAAACAAAGCATTCGTGCAAAGGCTATCAAAAAATTTCAGAAAAAACAAATAAGCAAAAATTATCAGATATTAACAACTAAACCAATACCATAAGGGAAAATGAGCCAAATACAATAATGGAAGATGTAAGTGTACCAATTAAATGTATTATAAACATTTATATAAAAAACATATGGGCTTATTTTAAGAAAATTCTTATCTGCAAAATAATAACAAACTGTCACATCCTTAAAATAGGAATAAGTTCTGTTCCTCATTTAAAGGGGAAAAGAATAAAATTCAGTGAACCAGTTAAAAAGGAGATACAACTGAATAGAATACCTCAATAATTCTTCTAGGACATAATAAGACATAAGAAGGACAAAACTATGAAATGTAAGAAAACCTTTTCTTTTTTTATTTCTCTTGTTTTTTATTCAAGAGATCAATCAGGGGGTATGGTGAAATATGAAATGTGATCTCTGAATCTAGAAAAGTGTTATAGTGACAGAATGTCTTAAGTTACTATTTTAGAATTCTGAGCTCTCTTTGAAGGCTGGAAGCTTTCAGAGAAAGGCTTGACCAATGAACTGTGGTTTATTTCAGCTGCTATCAGTGTAAAGACTACCCCTTAATAATCTCCTAAACCTATTTTTTTTATGATATGCAGCTGTACCTGTTTCCAGACAGACTTGTAGGAGCCAGAGTGACATTGATTGATGACTTTTGTTGTAATATTAAGGGAGAATACAGTTGTCTTTTAAACTACATATGTATATACTTTAAATAAAATGACACACTACAGTAAACTAAAGCTAGAAGTAAACACAAGAATCCAACTACTTTTTAGGCTATATAGTAAAAATATTTGTAAACAATGTAATATAATGCTACTCACTACATTTTTGTTTTATAAAATATTGTTTAACAAAAAGTGTTAATTGCATTAGCATCTAATGGATTTATTATTTTATGACTTTTTGTTTCCATTTTAATTTGAAAATAAATGTTGATACTTATAACCTCAGAAAGAAAAACTGATATTCTCAGTATAGTATTAACAGTGTTCTAAAATCAAAAAATATGAAAATCTTTCCCATAAAGGTGATCAGTCTTACACATAGCAACTCTCAACTAGCTTTTTAGTGTCTCCCTCTTAAATGTAAGCAGACAATGGATACTAGATATTTAAGGGACACAGTATCAAAAAAAATATGTGGCTCACAGGTGACAGGATGGCAGGAGAACTATGGGTACTACACCTAGGGAAAAACATTACAAAACTGAATAATTACATAACTGAATAATTACAAAATTGATTTAAGAGAAAGTATAATACATATATGAACAAGAAGCTAATACAAATAGAAATGATTATTCAAAGAAAATAAACTAGTTATTCTAAAATCATTGTCCCCATAAAAATTAAAGGAATGTTCTGTCTATTACACAAGAACAGAATACTACTAAGGAAAAAAAAATGAGGATGAAATGAAGTAATAATAGAAAACATAATAAAGAGTTTAGAAAATAAAATTCAATAATTCTTTTCATATCTAGTACACAAAGACCAAGAAGTAAAAAATAAGAATGAAAAGATGATAAAGAACATAAAGTTCAGTATCTTACAAAATCAGAATTCCTAAGAAAGGATAATAGAAAATAGAGTAAGTAGGAAAATCATCAAAGAAATAATGTAAGAAAAGTTTTCTTATGTAAGGTTTACTGAGTACCTGGCAAAATAAATAAAAATACATTCTTTTTGGTATTTCAAAGAAAATACCCAAAATGTCTCCAGAAAGTAAAAACAAAACATGCAATGTATCAGGAATATTAAAAGAATGTGATTTTTCAAAACATTGGAAGGTATGGGAGGAGGACACAAAAACATTGGAAGGTAGAAAAATACCTTCACCCTTCTATGGGAAAGTCAACCAGAATTCTATAATCAACCAAAGTATCATCCAAGAGTGAGAGTAAAATACATTTTACACATGCCAATTTTCAAATACTTTAATTCTGAATATTCTGCTCACGTAAGAAAAGTGAATCAAAGAAGATATGGGATCTAGGACATGCAAACCATGAGAGAAGCGAAGAAAATTTCCAGGATGCCTAAGAAAATAACCATCTATGGTTATTTTAAAATAATCTGACTAGATTGGGACAGGTCAGAAAGATCTAGGAGAAATATCAAGAAGGTGGAAGTGGCAGCATAGAGACTGCATCTTGGGAGTTTGGGTTAAAATAAAATAATAATACTAGTGCAAAGCAAAATGAGCCAGCCAAGTAACAATCAGTAAACCTAGGGAAAAGAAAAATATTGATTATCTAAACAATTAGGCTCTCCCAAAACACTTTTTTATAAGCTTTGAAGAGCTGTTTGAGTAAAGTAATTGCCTCTATCAGTTTGATGAAAAGTATAAGTTTTTTTAGAAGTCAAGGAATACCCCAGTCTCTTATGATGGTCTTCAAAAGCCTGATTTCCTTTTCTCCTGCTCTCCCCTCCCACATTCATTTCAGACCAGCAACCTTGACCTCCTTGCTGTGTTCACATGCTCAAGGCCTTGTTACCTACCTGCAACTTTTTTTTCTTATATTATTTATTTATACTCTCCCTTTAACTTAATGCATTTCTGACAACATGAATGGCGCTAGAAGGAATGAGCCAGAAAGAAAAAGACAGAAACCACATGGTTCCACTTAAATGTGGGATATAAGGAAAACAAAAAGTCAAAAAAAAGTTAAAACTAACAAACTTACAATGGTACTAAAGCATACAGCTAGGGATGGGGAGAGAGGAAGGGAGGGAAAAATCAGGAAAGAGATGAGTGCAAAAGATCAAGATGATGGTTCACAGGTGATTTGGTGGTGGGAGAACCCTGGGGAATAATTATATATATGTAAATAATAAAAGTAAATAAGTAAAAATAAAAACAAGTTCCCTGAAGAGGAAGTACAACTGGGTAAGAAGCATTAAATAATCTTGCAAATTATCAAAAAATGAAAATTAAAGCAATGGGGGAATTTTTGTCTAGATAAGCAAAAAAAAAGTGTCAATAATATCACTAGAAAAGATGGAAAAGCAAGTTTATAATCTTTTTGAAAGCACGTTAGTATGCAAGCACAGTATAAGGATGCTGTTAGAGCAGTGACTGTTTTAGTGAAAAATTAGAAACAATTTAAATGTTTGTAGAGCCATCTATGGCAAATCTACAACAAACATCATTTTGAATGGGGAAAAACTAAAACCATTTCAATTAAGATCTGGAACCAGGCAAAGATGCCCACTCTCTCCACTACTTTTTAACATTGTACTGGAAGATCTAGCTAGGGCATTAATGCAAAAAAAAAGACATAAAGGGGATACAAATAGGGAAAGAACAATTGAAGCTATCATTATATGCAGATGACATGATTTTCTATGTAGAGAACCCTAAAAAATTCACAGAAAAACTACTTGAAACAATAAACTAGTTCAGTAAGGTAGCTGGTTATAAAATCAAACACAGAAGTCAGTCGCTTTCCTATATGCAAAAAGTCAAGCAGCAGAAGACTTAAAAAAAAAAAAAACACCCCATTTACCATAACACCAAAAAAAAATTAAATACTTAGTAATAAACCTGACAAAACATGTGAAAGAACTATACAAAGAAAACTTTAAAACACTTCTAAAAGAGATAGAAGAAAACATAAGGAAATGGAAAGATATCCCCTGCTCATGGATTGGAAGAATTAACATCATCAAAATGGCCATCCTACCAAAAGCAATCTACAGATTCAATGCAATCCCTATAAAAATCCCAATGACATTCATTAAAGAGATAGAACAAAATTACTGTAATTCATATGGGATAACAAAAAGACCTCGAATATCAAAAAGCCTCGTGACCAAAAAAAAAAGGACAGAGATAATACTACTCCAGACTTCAAATTATACTACAAAGCCATAGTAATTGATCAGCATGGTACTGGTACAAAAATTGACAATCAGAACTGGGTGCCCTGAAATAAAACCACACATATATGGTCAACTAATCTTTGATAAAGGAGTGGAAAACTTATATTTGGAGCAAGGACAGCTTCTTCAATAAATGGTACATGGAAAACTGGGCCGAGACATGTAAAATAATGAATCAAGAAAACCCCCTCATGCCATGCACATAAAACAACTCAAAATGGATAAAAGACTTAGATGTAAGGCTTGAAGCCATAAAATACACAGAGGAAAACTTGGGCGAAACCCTCCATGAATTACACTTCAGAAATCCATTTCTGGACACATCTACAGCTGGCAAAAAAATTGAAGGAAAACAAACAGCTGGGACAACATCAAACTAAAATGCTTCTGTACAGCAAAAGAGAATACACAAAACAAAAACCCAACCAAATGGTAAAAAATTTTTGCCTTCCACAAAAGTGATAAGGGTTTGATAACAAAGATCCACAAGGAACTCACACAACTTAGCAAAAGCAAAACAAGAAGCCCAGTCTAAAAAGAGGGAGAAGAACTAAAATACACTTCTCCAAAGAAGAAATAGAAATGGTCAACAGGCACATAAAAAATGTTCAACGTAACTAGCAATCAAGAAAATGCAAATTAAAACCACAATGAAATACCACCTTACACCAGTAAGAATGGCCCACATCAAAAAACCAGGCAGCAACAAGTGTTGTGTGAAAATCTAGTTTCACACAAATGCATAGTTGGAAAAGATTGGGACATTTTAGTTGCCATCTCAGATATTTGTAGACGTGGCACCAAAATTTGAAAACAGTGGCTTTTTGCTGGCATGGATGTGGAGAAAATCTACCCAAAGGAGACCTCAATACTTATAAAAGGGACACCTGTACTCGGATGTTTATTGCAGCACTATTTATAATTGCAAGGACATGGACAACCCAAATACCCAAAACACGAATGGATGAAAAAGATATGTTATATATACACAATGGGATATACTCATTAATTAAAAATGACAAATTTGATGCATTTGAGACCTAGAAGAATCATATTAGGAGAAACAAGTCAGAAAGAAAAGGGCAGAAACCTAATGGTTTCACTAATATATGGGATAAAGGAAAAACAAGCAAAAGGCCAGGAGGAGAAGTCAAAACAAGCTAACAGCCAAACTAAAGTACACAACTGGGGGTGGGAGGAATGTTTGGGAGTGGTCAGGGAGGGGAAGTGGTGGGTGAACCTCAGGGAATACAAAGATGTGAAATATATATATATATATGTATATATATATATATAAATTATTTTTAAAAATATTATTCTTTCCTGCTCCTCATTTAAGGGATGCTTTGATTATATTCCTAAATGAATAATATCTGCACTATTTATTACCATTGTTACTATTTAATAATATCAAGTCATAAAAAATAAATGTCTGTAGAGACATTAAATTGCATAATTTAACTAGGTTTTTTAAAAAACTAATAAGTTTTTAAATAAGGGACAGTTATGTTTTATATCATGTTTCCATTTATGTTTCACAAAACTCAAAACTAAATTTCTAGAAAATGCCTGTAAAAATATATAATAGCATATATTCCAAACATTCATTATATTAATCTTGAGTTAAACTTGTTGTTTAACATCTGTTTTTGAATGTGGTGTGTAATGAATTGTCTCTATGTGCTAAGAACATAGCAGTGAGCAAAGTAGTAAAATGTGCCTGCTCTCATAGAACTGCTATACTCTTAGGAAAAAACAGATCATGAACAATAAACAAGTAAATACTTCATAGGTTAGGTGATGAAAAGTGCTCTGAAAGAAAACAGGATAAGAGAGATAGGAAGTACCCAGGAGACTGGGAGATCCTTGTATTATCCAGGAGAGCGTTCTGTTATAATGGACAAGTCTTGTACATTTGTATGGTCTAATAATGTAAGCCTCATGTAACTGCTGACCACCCATGTGTGGATTGTGCATCTGAGAAGTGGAAATTTAAAATTAATTTCACTTAAGTTGCCATTTGTCAATAATTATACCATAGTGGGCAATGACTTTATTTGGAATAGTCAAGGAAGTCTTTACTTAAAGCACCATTTGAACTGAAACATACACAAAACAAAAGAGCTAACTAGCCTGTGTTTCAGTCGGAAAGAGCAATAGGACCTCATCTGGCATATGATCTTGAAAACCTGTAGGAATGGAGCAGAATAGGCAAGGGTACAGGGGATGAAGTTAGAGAAACAGAAAGGACGCCATCATCAAAAACCCTGGGGTGGGGGCGATCAGAGAATGCAGTAGAATATAACCTGACTTATTTTCTGTGAGTTTTGAAGCCATTGCTTGGCTTTGAGTGATAGACTGCTCTGAATTTTTTTAAGGGTTCCTGGAGCTATTCTGATGATGAACAGTGGGAGTGAGGGCAGAAGCAGGGAACAAGTAAGGAGATACCGATATTAGCTCAGACTGAAGTTTACTAGTGAGAAAACACAAGAATTATTTATTTAGCAATCAGACTGATGAAAGTGTGAAGTGAGGTCATGAGATGAACTAACAATATTTACTACTGAATCAGATAGGAAGACAGGATGGAATCAAAGGTATACTTCTGGAGTTTTGACTTCAGCAATGAGATCTGGAACACTGGGCAAAGATTAGATTTGGAGAAAGTATTAGAGTTGTAGAGGAATGGTAAATTGCAGGTGCCTATAAACATTTATGCCAGAGTTCTGAGAATGAGTGATACTAAAATGGAAACTGCAGTCATCAGGTTTCTTCCTAGAGAATAAGACAAGATGGTTATTAGGGTAATCATTATATGAGAATCAAAGCAAATGATTGTCACCAATTTTTTTTTCAGTGTAAAGACTGTAAATGTCTATAAACATGCAGTTCTAAGATTTAGGTAATAATTTCTTATTTATTCCATAGAATGACTCCTGAGCAAGTAAGATCCCTGTCACAAGTTTGTGTCCCACTTATTACTCTGCCAGATTTTGAATCACTAGTGGAGGCACTCCTCACCTACTTTGGACATGAACCTCAGGAAATGCTCTGCTCTGAGTTTTTTGATGCTGTAACTGAGGCCTTACTGTGGTAAGTGATGCTCATTTACCTTGTCATCCATTTTTTAGAATACTTCCTGTTTTGAAAATGGATTTTTAAAATGTTTTGAGCTCAGGTACCACTTTGCACTCTTAAAAATTGAGGATCCCAACTAGTTTTTTTAAAATGTATATATCTATTCATATTTACTATATTTATAGTTAAAACAAATGTTTAAAGTATTTTTATTCATGTTAAATTAAGATAAAATTTATTACATGTTAAAACAGCATATTTTTATGGAAAACTGCTGTTTTTCAAGGATAAAAATACTGATCAACAAGAGTGACATTTTTTGCAAATGACTTTTTTTTTTTTTTGCAAATGTCATTATGGTCTGATTTAAAAGAAGACAGCTGATTTCTCATACATGTTTCTGCATTCAGTCTGATACAATATGTTGTTTCATGTAAATATATCAAGAAAATCTAGTTTCACACAAATGCATAGTTGGAAAAGATTGGGACATTTTAATTGCCATCTCAGATATTTGTAGATGTGGCACCAAAATTTGAAAACAGTGGCTTTTTGCTGGCATGGATGTGGAGAGAAAGGAACACTCTTATACTGCTGGTGGGAATGTAAAATGGTCCAGCCACTATGGAAAACAGTGTGGAGCACCCTCAAACTAATGAAAATGAAACTACCATTTGACCCAGCAATCGCTCTTCTGGGAATCTACCCAAAGGAGACCTCAATACTTATAAAAGAGACACCTGTACTCGGATGTTTATTGCAGTACTATTTATAATTGCAAGGACATGTAACAACCCAAATGCCCAAAACAGACGAATGGATGAAAAAGATATGGTATATATACACAATGGGATATTACTCATTAATTAAAATTGATAACATGAATGGACCTAGAAGAATCATATTAGAAGAAACAAGTCAGAAAGAAAAGGGCAGAAACCAAATGGTGTCACTAATATATGGGATAAAGGAAAAGGCGAGGAGGAGAAGTCAAAACAAGCTAACAACTAAACTAAAGTACACAACTGGGGGTGGGAGGAATGTTTGGGAGTGGTCAGGGAGGGGAAGTGGTAGGTGAACTTCAGGGAATGCAACCATGTGAAATTTATATGTAAATAAATTATAAAAAAATAAATAAAAGTGGATTTTTAAAGATTAATTATGATGTGGAATCTAAAATTACATCAATAAGCTTTTCATACTGTTACATTAAAACCCATTGGTCTTTCATTTTTAAATGCTCTTCTATCCAAATAGGCATGGTAACTTCACATGTGATTCATTTTGAAGATATAAATATGCAGATCTTCCAAACTCTCTTAAGTTTTGTCTGGGAAGACTTCCATTGTACCTAAAAAAAGTGACTTGTAGAATATAATAGTTTTGAATGGCAGTTTTTATCTTTGAGTATTTTGAATACACTTTCCTCGCTTACCTTGTATGCAGAGTTTCTGCTGAGAAGTCTGATGTAATATGTTACCTCCTATTTACTCTTAGCTGCCTTTAGTATTTTTACTAGTTTTACGACTATGCTCAGTGCTGCATCAAGTACTTAAAAAGTAGCCTACACAAAAGTGATATATAAGATAATAGTTTGGAGGAACTGACTTGTAGCATTTCACTGTGGATTCCCACCACACAACTCAGGCACCCACATTACATTCCTGTCATCAGTAGAGATGATCCTTTGACACCTCCCTGCCTGCTCCTCTTTTATACCTACTATTCCTCCTATTAGGCCTCAGATTATATCAATAGATTCAAAGACAAATCTATGAAATCTATGCCTATTTCAACCAATATAAATCTAAAACTGAGGAGACAGGAGAACACACCACAAACATCAGAGCAAAAAAACTCAGAGAAGCCCTGACCTAATAGAACTGCAGAAAATGACAGGACAGTAATTCAAGATAATAGTTCTACAGTGTTTCTAAAGCTCAAAAAACATTTTAAAAAAGCAGCTTATAAAACAACACAGCAAAGATATAGAAAATATGAAATAATCACAATTAGTGTTAATGGGGCTAGGAAACACTATAGCTGATTTTAAAATATTTGAGGACTTCAACAGAAGACAGACAGATGCAATGGGGGAAAATTAATGAGCTCAAAAATACATAGTGGGTGAATACACGAATAGAACAACGTAAAGGGGAAAAAAATGTTAAAGTTGTGTAAGAGCCCTTTGGAACACAATAAAAAGAAGTAATACTCATCCTGGAGAAACCAAAAAGAAGAAAAGCAGAGGGCCTAGGAGATTTATTTAAGGAAATAATTATTGAAAATAATTTCAGTCTGACAAATGAACTGGTGATCCAGGATAGATACCCAAAGAGTTCCAAGGAAAATAATACCAGACAGACATAAACCAAGACACATTGTAACAAAGCTGTGGAAACTATTGACAAGGATAGGACATGAAAATCATCAATAGAAAAAATTATAACCTGTAAGAGAGCACCAATGTCAGTGGACTTTTCAATAGAAAAAGCAGGATGGAAGAAGGTATTTAAAGTACAAGTAGAATGATCCCAGTTTTATCTTAAGCAGCAAGATAAAATTCAAAACAGAAGAGTAAGGAATTTCACTGAAACATAAAAACTGAAAAATTTATCAACATCTAGCTACATGTGAAAGCTATGTTAAAGATGTTACTATAAAGCAAAAGAAGAGTGAATATTGATGCAACAGAAACCTAAATCGTTAAAATGGAGGAGGAAGAAAGTAATATTGTGTCTCATTAAAACAAGTCAGAGATCAAACCAAAGTCCAGACTAAAATGTCACACACAAAGCCTGTCATATACTAACTTCAGTAGGATGCTGAAACAAAAATTAATAGAACACATAAAACATCAGAAATGGAATTTAAGCAAAACCTAAAAGGGCACACTTAGAAAGTAAAAAAGATAAGAAAAGCCAAAGGAGCCCACTAAAACAAAATCATATCAAATGGTAATGAGGACTAATGTCTCAATATAACTTTAAAGGTAAATAGTCTGAACTCATCAGTCAAAAAGATGACTGACTCAGGAAAATCTACAAAGGGTATTGCTGCATACTGTGAAGCAGGAAAACCACAACAAAAAGGAAGCAGGAAAGAAGGTTCCTGGAAGGCCAACAGGCTCAAAGAAGAAAAATGAGCCTGAGGATGAAGGCAGGAGCAAGAATGAAAATGAAGATGAGGAAGAAGATAAAGATGAAGAATTTTATTTCCCATAGTGTTATGTGTGGAATGTACCTGTGTGCTCAAGCAATTGTTTTGCTAAGAATGTACCCAGTATTTGTCTTTGTCATTCTTTGTCTTTGTATTATGACAGACATAATTCCATGGAACTTTTTCCACTTTATTGTAATGGTATCATTTTATCTTTTCATTGTTTATATTCCATTGTTTGGATATACCACATCTTAATCCAATCCTATATCACTGGGCACTTACATTGTTTCCATGTCCTAGCAGTTGTGAAGAATATTGCAGTAATAAACATTGCAGAGTATATAATTTTATTTAGAGTTGATGGTTTCACATTCTTTGGGTAGATGTCCAAAAATAGGATAGCTGGATCATATGTACTTATTTTTAGTTTTTTAAGGTAAAGCCAGACCACTAAAAAGATGCTTTTTATTCTATTGTATTGTCCTTATTTTGTTAAAAAGTAGTTGACTGTATTCATTTTGTTCAATTTCTGGGCCCTATACTTTGTTTCCTTGACCTGTCACAAGTGAAAGCAGTTTTATTTCTTCTTTCCCTGATTGCATTTATTTCCTTTTCAATTCTTTTTGCATTCACTGGAAATTCTAGCATGATGTAAAAAATCTAGGGAAAGGGGTCACCATTGTCACATAGCTAATTATAGTGGGTATTCTACAGTTTCTCACCATGAAGAATGATGTTAACTCTAAGTTTTTTTGTGGATATTCTTTATCATTTGTGTAGATGAAGGACTCTTCATTTGAGGAAGTTCCCTTTTATTTCTAGTTTACTGAGTTTATTTTTAGTATTATTGGTTATTGACATGATCACACGATAGTTCTTTTTTACCTTTTGATTATTTGATGCATTATTTCTAGGCATGCATTGATTATTTGATGCATTATTTCTAGGCATGCAAATTAAAACCACACTGAGATACCACACTGAGATACCATACATATTTCCTTTGATCATAGTGTCTTAATTCTTTTTATACATTTTTATACTAGATTTTATTTTTTTGTTGAGGATTTTTTTCCTTTATGTACCTGAGAGTCTCTAAGCTTTCTTTTTTCGCAATATCTTTGTCTGCTCTGGGTATTAATGTAATTCTGGTCTCATGGAATGAGTTAGAAAATATTCCCTCTACTTCTGTTCTCCAAACTTGTAGAGAATTGGCATATTTTTTACATACTTAGTAGAATTTACAAAATGAATCTATCTGGGCTTAGTACTTTACATTTTGGAATGTTATTTATTGTTTATGAAATTTTAAAATAAATATAGATCTACTCAATCTGTTTCTTCTTGAGAGCTTGTTTGGAGGTTCTAGCAGGGGAGCGCAGCTACTCGTATACCCTCGACCGAAGAACGGTCCGTCTCTGTTCGGGGAAGGCCGTCTTCTTCGACCGAGCGGGCAGCTTCGGGAGGGACGCACATGGAGCGGTGAGGGAGGAAGGGGACACCCGCCTAGCCAGCCAGATCAGCCGAATCAACCCTGGCGATCAATGGGGTGACAGATGTCGCAGCCAGATCGCCCTCACATCCTCAATCTGTTTCTTCTTGTGTGACTTTTGATACATGTCTTTCAAGCAAGTTTTCCATCTCATGGAGGTTATCAAATTTGTTGGCAGAATTTTTAAATACTATTTATTAATATTTTTAATTATTCCTTTATTCTTTTTATTCTCAAAAGATCTGTGTTGATACCGCTTTCATCTCTAACTTGGTCATATATATCATTTGGTTTTTCTCTTAGACTAGTTACAAGCTTACTTGATTTAACAGATCTTTTCCAAGAATGAGCTTTTGTTTTCATGGATTTTCTCTGTTAATTTTTTGGTTTTAGTTTTATTGATTTCTGCTTCAATTACTTCTCAGTTTTTCAGTTTCTTTTCTCCTACTCACTTTGAACATCTTACATAAGGTAGAAACTTAGACTATTGATTTCAGATCTTCCCTTCTATGTTCTTTCTTCCCTTCTACGTTCCTTCTACGTTCATGTGAGTATAAGACGTATGTATTCTGCTATAGGTGCATGAAGATGGCAGTTTCGTTGAGTCATAGATGGTGTTGTGAGTTCAACTATTAGAGATTTTCTGCCTACTGGGTCTAATTCTGATCAAGAAATGCTTAAGAATAATATTAGATTTATCTATTTCTCTTTACATTTCTAATAGTTTTTTCTCATATAATTTGACACTATTTTTAGGTACATGAAATTTAAGGATTGTTATATCTATTGGAAAATTGTCCCTTTTATGTAATGAGCTGCTTCATTCTGATAGTTTCCTTGCTTGAAGTCTGCTCTGTCTGAAATTAATATTGCTACCACTGCTTTTGTGTAATTAGTGTTAACTTATTTTTTATCCACTTAGTTCTAACCTGTATTTGTCTTTATATTTAATCAAGTTTTTTATAGATAGGGGTCTCAGTTTTAGCTCCACTCTGTCAGCTTCTGTCTTTTTTTTCTTTCTCTGGATTTTTCACCTTATAAATACTAACTTCCTTAGCTAAAAACACCAAGTGATGTTTTTAAACAGGTATTTCATCCTGGTTTTATATTTAATTACAGGAGGAGGATTGATTTTTGTCAATATCTATCTTTTAACTAATTCATTTAGACCACTGAGGTTCAAAGTGATTATTGGTGTAGTTGGATTAATGTCCATTTATTCGTTGCCTTTTTATTTGTTCCCCTTTTTAAATTCCAATGTTTTCCTACCTTTTGTAGTTTAATTGAGTATTTCATATGATTCCATTTCATCTTTCTTCACATCTCTTATACTTTTTTTAACTTTTTTTCCTATAGGTTTGTAATATACACTTACTGCTAATACAGTGTACTTTCAAATGGTAATATTGATGCTATACCACTTCACAGACAGCATAATAAAGTTTTAATCCCTCCTATCTCCCCCATCCCTTGTATCATTGCTCTTTCATTTTCATTTCACTTATATTATGTATGGCTTTACATAATTGTATCTATCATCTTATTGCTTAGTTTTAAATAAATTTTTGCATCAATTAAGAATTGGAACAATAGCCGGGCATGGTGGCGTGTGCCTATAACCCTAGCTACTTGAGAGGCAGAGGCTAGGAATCACTTGAGTCTGCAGGTTCAAGACATCCCCGAGCAACACAGCAAGACGTAGTCTCAAAAATATATGTGGGCATGGTGGCACATGCCTGTAATCTCAGCTACCTGGGAGGCTGAGACTAGGGATCATTTGAGTCTGCAGGTTCAGAAAATTGGAGAAATCAATTATTCCTGTTTGAGTGTTCTTAATATAGATCGTGAGTTTCTGATATATTAATTTTCTTCTCTCCAAAATGCTGCTTTTAGTGTTCTTAGAAGTAGGTATACAGACAACAAATCCCTCATTTTTTTTGAAAGCGTATTCACATTTGAAAGATAACTTTGCAAAATACTCACTTCTAGGTGACATTCAGGTTTTTTTTTTTCTGTAAATGCTGTGTTTTACTTTGCTCTCTTGTTTGCATGATTTTTGACAAGTCAGATGTAATCAATGTTTTGCAAAAATTCTAAACAAAATCCTGGCAAACTGAATCCAACATTGCATAAAAAGGATCATCCATCATGACCAAGTGGGATTCATCCCAGTGGCACAGGGATGGTTCCACATCCGAAAATTAATCAACATAACCCATTCACATCAACAAAGAGAAAAACAAACACCATATGATCATATCATTAGACTCGATAAAGTTCAGCATCCTTTTATGATGAAAGCCCTGGAAAGAATTCATATAAAAGGAACATACTGCAACATAATAAAAGCTATATACAACAGACCCACAGTAAATATCATCCTCAATGGGGAAAAACTGAAATGATTTCAGTTAAGGTCTGGAACCAGGCAAGGATGCCCACTCTCTCCACTCCTTTTCATCACTAATAATCACGGAAATGCAAATTAAAACCACACTGAGATACCATCTTACACCAGTAAGAATGGCCCATATAAATAAAACAGACAACAATAAGTGTTGGCATGGATATGGACAAAAAGGAACTACTGGTGGGAGTGCAAGCTGGTCCAGCCACTATGGAAGACTGTGTGGAGGACCCTCCAACAATTGAAAGTGAACTTTACATTTGACCTAGCAATCCCACTACTGGGAATCTACCCAGAGGACATGAAAAGAGTAATTCAAAGGACACCTGTACGCGCATGTTTATTGCAGCTCTCTTTACAATTGCCAAGATTTGGAAACAAACCGAATGCCCCAAAACAGACGATTGACTAAAAAAAATGTGGTACGTATACATGATGGAATACTACGCATCCATCAAGGAGGACAAACACATGTCATTTGCAACAACATGGATGGAAGTAGAAAGACTCATATTAGCAGAAATAAGCCAAAAAGAAAAAGGGAAATACAGGATGGTCTCACTTATATGATGGATATAGGTCTGTTTTAATATCTCCCTTTTCATTTATGACCCTGTTTATTTGAGTTTTCTCTCTTCTTTGTAAGCCTTGCAAGGGTTTATCAATTTTATTTATTTTTTCGAAGAACCAGCTTTTGGTTTTGTTTATCTTCTCGATGGTCTTTTTGGTTTCTATTTCATTAATCTCTGCTTTTATTTTTGTTATTTCTTGTCTTCAGCTGGGTTTTGGATTTTTTTGTTGCTCTTTTTCTAGGTTCTCGAGTTGAAAGATTAGAGAATTTCTTTGGGCTGTTTCAATTCTTTTCATTTGGGCCTGTATTGCTATGAACTTTCCTCTTAATACTGCTTTTGCTGTGTCCCATACATTTTGGAATGTTGTGTCATCATTGTCATTTGCCTCCATATAGGTTTTAATTTCTTCTTTGATTTCCTCTTTTACCCAGTGATCTTCCAGCAGCCTGTTGTTCAGTCTCCTTGTAATCTTTACTCTGTCCTTATTTTCTTTTCACTGTTGATTTCTAATTTGATGCCTTTATGATTGGAGAAAAAAATTGGTATTATTTTAATCTTTGTGTATTTGTTCAGGTTTGTCTTGTGGCCTAATATATGATCAATTTTAGAGAATGAACCGTGTGCATTTGAAAAGAACGTGTATTCTTTTCCTTGGGGGTGTAGTGTCCTGTATATATCTATTAGGTTCATTTGGTGTAGCTCTTCCTTTAAAGTTTTTGTTTCTTTG